>CM061534.1:136181742-136441925 GCA_030545055.2 Neoaliturus tenellus
ATACTAAAGGTGTAAAATTGAATGTTCCCTTTTCAAAAACATGTTTCAATTTAGATATATGAACATAATCTCCTACTTGAAATTTGGGTTTTTTCTTTTTTTTCTTCTGTTTTGGAGTTAATCGTCTCAGAATAGATTTTTCATGAAAAAATGAAACCTCTGCAGGTTTTAGCTTTATTGTACTATGAACAGTATTATTGTATCTATTTAAAATGTCTTGTAAAAAGTCTATCCATTTAGGTGAATTTTTTTTGTATGTTTCTTTTATAAGCAATTTTCTAAAAGTCCTGTGAAAACGTTCAACAAATGAAGCTTTAATTTCCGAATAAACAGAATACATATTGATTCCATATTTTTTCATCAAAGCTTTAAATTTATCATTATAAAATTCCCCGCCATGATCTACTTGAATATTTCTCACCATTGGAAATACTCTTTGTAATATTTTATCCATGGCATTAGTTACTTCCTGCCCAGTTTTTGTTTTTAATGGTTCACCATATGCAAATTTAGTAAAACAATTGATTGCAGTTAGAACATAAACATATCCATCGTTAAAATCTTTATATTTACTCAAATCCATTAAATCGCATTGCATTAAATCATTAATTCCTTTTAGTACATAACGACGTCTAGGAAATCGTCTCCTTACATCAGAAAAGTATGTATCAATTAAATCATTTTTTACTGATGACTCCATTTTATTATACATAATAAATTATATCAATAAATCCATTATCACATATTACAGGTTGTTTTAGTAAATCTGATCTAATGTCAAGAAAAACTTCATCATCACAGTAAATTATTTCTAATATTTCAAATAAACATATCAGACATATTCTATTATTTATTTTTATATTCTTAAGATTTCTATAATTATAATATAAATTACATTTTTTACAAAAATAAATCATTTTTATTAATTAAAGTTTTACAATATTATGAAAACACTTTGATCAGTTTCATGTTAAAATTTTTAAGTGAAATATAATCCTTCTCATCAGCACATGGTATCAAATATTTTAACAAATCTTTTACATAAAAAGTCTCTTTATAGCAATTTATTCTAACTGGTGAATCTTTATGACTAGAATTTTTAACAATTACACAAGGAGAAGTTTTATCCATAATGTCAAGATTTTGAGTACCATTATTGCAAATGCATTGTCCTGTATTATAATTATAACCTTCAGCAGGATTGTTTAAAATATTGTTTAAGCAATAATCCTTTACACAAAATGATATTCCACTATGTAAATTTACTTTAATAAGTTTGTTTCCATATTCATCATACAATCCTTGACAATCAACATTATATAGTAGGGGCTCATTATAATCTATATTACCTACAATTTCATTAGTTTTAGAATATTGATATTTTCCTATAATTTGATCACCAGAGGTTGTAAAGACTCCAGGATATTTTGGAAGACATTTCCAACCCCCATTAAAAATGTAAGTTCCATATTTTTCATGACATTCTGAATTATAATAGGGAATATAGCAAAAATAGTAATTATTGTTTTTAAATAGTTTTGCATTTTCACTTTTACAATACTCTTTGCAGTCACATTTATCAGTTTGAAATGGACATATTTTGGGTTGAAATCTACAATCTGTTTCAATTTCAGGTACTGTACCTTTTGGAAAATTTGATAAATTAATGTGTGTACTCCCTTCTAATGTTTTTTTGAGGAATATAAATAAACAGACAAATAATAATATTTTTAAAATCATATTTTATTTATGTTTACAATATTTACATCCATCCTTGATTTTTAAAACTTTGACGATGAAATTACCCTTAAAATTATTTGTTCGGTAAAATGTATCTCGGAAAAAAATATCAAACATGTCACAGTTTAAAGGCTTAAAACTAAATACATTTCGTATGCCACTTTCAAGATGATGAATATATAACTCAATGAAGTCATCACTATACATTCCTTTTACGCAATTACTATAAATAAAAAATGAAAAATCCTTAGGCCAATTTATTACATCCAGATACATACTTTTTGACGATATTGTAAAAATAAACTTACATTTTTCAGTTCCATATTTTTTATTTATCTTAGCTTTTTTATATGTTATACTTATTTTAGATTGAGTTTCTTCACATAGAAACATTTTATTTAATTTGATTTTCTAAATCTTCAATATATTTATTTCTCTCTATATTATATTCCTGAGCTATGATGAGAGCGTTCTTGAACTGCTCGTGTTCTTTTTTCAATTGGTCCATTTGCTCAAACATCTGTTCATTTTCTATGGTAAGATTTTCAATTGTTTCTTCTTTTTCTTTCAATATTTGATTACAATATATATAATCAGTTTGCAGCTTTTGATAATTTTGTAATTCTTTTTCCAAATTATTGATCTCACTTGTAAAATGTATTTCCTTTAATTTAAGAAGATTATTTTCCTTTCTTATATCTTCAAATAAATCTATTCTTCTTAAACAATTTTCTAAATATTTTTTTATTTCCATATTCAGGGGTTTGTGTTTGTAAACATTTCTTAAAAAGTCAACAAGATATAAATGATCTACTCCAAGTTCATTTTCTAATATTAAAAAGGGCTGGGATTCTAAATATAATTGATCATAAGCAATAGTCTTTTTAGCGAGTTGGTTTTGTATTGACTCAAAATTTAAAAGAGTTGATTTATACTTTTTTAACAGTAAAGCTAAATTTTCTAAAGAGAATAAAACATTAAAATCATATTGCAAAAATAATGTATGTAATTGCTTAAAGTCTTTGACAAATTTATTAAAAGTCGAATTGTTATTTAATTTTAACAAATCATTAATACCTTCCTGTATATATTTGTAGTTTTTATCATTGATATTTAAATTTTTAATCAATTTTAACTGTTGTTCTAATATATTTATTAATAAATATTCATCATCAGTTTTATAAAGGTCAAATATTCTTTTTACAATGTCATTTAAGATTTTAATCTTTTTTATAGCTGCTTTTGAATCAAAAACTTTAAGTTCATTTGATATGTCTGAAAATAAATTACTTAAATCATTATATTTAAAATAAATCAATTTAATATCAGTTTCAGAAATCTCTTTCTCTGAAGCTAATAATTTTCTTAATCTACTTCGAACAAATTCATTTAATATTGAGTAGACACTGTTGTAAGTTATATTTTGAAATTCAATTTCTGTTAAACCTAAAATATTTGATATATAATCAGCAAACAGGATTTTTTCCTCAGCAATAATTTGGTCATCAGTTTGAGTAAATTTACTAAATGTTAAAAGTACATCAGTAGATGTGGATTGATCATGTTTATTTGTAGATATGTCCGATTTTTTTAAATATTTTTCTGTATTCTTTAAATTATTCCAATTGAATTCTTTATTTCCAAATAATATTACAGTATTTTCAATTCCGTCTTTTAATTTGAATAATGTAAAAGAATTTGTTTTTAAAATTATATTTTCAACAATATCTATAACCTCTAAGGGCGATAAATTATCATAATCTCCAATATTTTTTAAACGCGAATAAATTTTTTTTAATGTATTTATTTTTTTATCAAAATTACAATTCAGCAATACATCTATAATGTCTTGTCCACTTTTTAGAAAATTTTCAAGATCAATATAATCTTGAAATACTAATTCATTGCAATTCAAAAATTTAAATAAATTTTCACTTAAATAATGAAGTATTTCTCTCAATTGATCTGATTTGGTTTCTGTAATATATTGGTTCTCATGAATGATTGAAGGTTTTTTAGAAAGTAAATGAAATATAACTGAGCTGATACAATTATTTTTTAAATTTAATTCCACACTTTCTTCAGTAAAATGTGATTGCAAAGTTTGTAAAATTGTTTTCAAAAAGAATGATAGTAATTTCTTAGCCTTCAAATATTCATAGGATTTGATATAAAGCAAAATATTGCTTTCATTAACTTCCATTTTTATTATCAAATTTTATCTACAAATTGTTTCAATGTCCGATTGTAGAACTTGTTGTATAGTATACCATAAGTAAAATTTGTCATATAAATTATTCCACTAATTATATTGTCTATTCCTTTTCTATATGCTGCTAATAAACAAGCATGTGCATCTTGACGTATATTTTCTATTTCAAATCGAATACTTTGGTTAAATCTATTAAATCCCATTTCTAACATTACTGCATACAAGGCTATCTCAATTCTATTTGTTAATCCAAAATCTGAAAGCTTGAGAAGATTGAAAAATTTATCATTTTCAATTGAATCCACATAGATTATTTTGTTTCTAGCATCTTCAAATTCTATTGGTATATTTCTGAGACCTTCATTTTCAATATAATTATATTTTACTGGTAAATTTTTTATTTCTCTAATAATATAATCCATTTCGTTTGTAAAGTTATAAATTAAATGCTCATTATCAGTATAACTTGATAACAAATCTTTCACCATTATTTGAAACTCATTTTCATTTATTAAATCTTTTAATTTTGCAATAGTTAAACCACAGATTTTATAAAATATTGTCTTTTGAATTGATCCATAATTTTTCAACTTCAACTGAGATAATATGTCTATTTTATCTTGTTCATATTCTTTGTCACTAAGTAAAACTTCATCTGCCCAAAGATCTAAAATGTCATTATCTGGACTGTTTCTTTCCATTGCCATTGTAAGTTGACTTGTGAGTCTTCAACAATTTATAATTCCTTTTATATTGCTCTATTGCTATTTTATTTTTTAAAATGAAAATTTTACTTGCAAATACTCCATATTTATAAATATTATCATATGAGTCATAAATATTGTTAACATGTTCACTGTGAGTCATTTTACCTTATGGATGATCTTATTGAACTTATATACAAATTTTATCATTTAAAAAACATTGCCGGGTTTGTACGAAAAGACGATGAAGATTACAAAAATATTACAAAATCTGATAATATTTTAAAAATTCAATCTTTTGTTTTTAAATTTAATGCTTGTGTTTTAATATACTATAACGATGAAGTAATAAATTATATCCTATCTTTATTAAAAAGAAATATTGACTACTGTGTATGTGTTAATCTTAATCATTTAGAGTATCACCATTGTATTGTTGATGTAGATTTTAAAAAATTACAAAGTATTGATAGGGAATTTGTTAAGGAATTTTGTAGTGATTTTTCTAAAGTGATTAAAGTTATTTTAAATAATTTAATAAGAAATCAAGAATTTGAAATGACTATGTTTGTGAAAAAAACCTTAGAATTTTCAAAAGACTGTGATATTTTTGAATTTGCTAAAAAAGGTATTCATTTTGAAATTAAAGATTTAGTTTTATATCGAGGGGATAATATTTGGTTTATTGAAATATTAAAAAAACTTTTATTTGATAAATATTCCTATTTAATAAAAAATAATATTATTGATCAACCCGTTAATTGGAATCTACCTTTTTCAAAAAAACAAAATAGAGAATTATATTTACCAGTTGGTACTTATAATTTAGCTGAAGACATTACATTTTGGCCATCGGGAAGTGAATTATTGTTAAATAATGAACATGATTTTTCATTTGTAAATAATTATTCAATTATAAAAAATTATAAACCAGATATTGTTCAGGCCCATTTTCCTTTAGAATTGTACAAACCATTTAACGGATATTATTTTGGAAAACTTGATAATATAAATGTTTACAAACATTCACAACTGTCACTATTAGGTAGCAGTTTGGAGGGTGTAGTAACAATAGCAAAGAATGTAATTCCATTTGCGGATTATGCCATATCACGATTTTATACACATAATTATTTAATTGTAATAGGAGAATCTCAGATAGATAAATCTCTGTTACCTTTTAATTTATCATACCTAAGAGAAGAACTTTTAACATTTTTTGCAGATTTGAATAAAAGTAAGTCCCAAGCAATATTTAATACATATGTTTTTCTCATTGCACTATATGATAATATATGTGAAAATAATATACCATTTGAGGAGGAAATTTTAAATGAAATTCAAAATAATGATTTTATTAACTATTTTAAAACTGTTTCAAATAAAATTATGAAACTGGTTGAAGAAACCGTTAAACAATGCCAAAATACAGAAACATCTTTTCGTAAACTAAACCCATTACTTTTTTTAAAATGTCTCTTTGTCCAATGTTATACTGATTCAAATAAAGTGGAATTAATTTTTGATGATTCCACGGATGAAAGTATTTTCATATCAGCTAAAGTTTTATCACTCATTAATGACAAATCCTTATCAGTTTTAGAATTAGTTAAATTAATGTATCCCATATATGCAACACAAAAAGATGGTACCGTATATTATTACGAAAAAGATTCTTGGTGTATGTCACTAAACAGATTAGAGCATACGTTTTTACCTTTAAAAATATTAAATAAATATGGCTGTAATGATATCGAATGTAGCACTGATAATGATTTGAAAAAGAAACGCAAAATAAATAAATCTGAGGAGAGTCTTCCGAAAATTTACAATTATTTGATACAATTTTGGGGTAGAGTGATGACCATTAATTTTCCAACAAATGTTGTATCTTTTAAAGATGGCTTTGTTTTAATAAGTAATGAATATTTAATCTTTGCACATACTCCATTATTTAAAGGCTATCCATGTAAACTTAGTTGGAAAGGGATGAAAGAAAAAATTCAACATATTAGTAACCCATCATGTAATTATGAAAATATATTCAATGTTCTAAATGAGAATTTCATAGGGAAAGGGGAAAGTTCACTCTGCCCTGATGGAGTTATTGATTATTTCCGTTATAGTTATACAAAAGAATATGGTCCAGAACTCTCTGTTGGTAATATTGTAAAATGTACAATTGATGAAGATTGTCCAGTTTATAATTGTCTGTCTTATTTTCTTGTATTGTTTTCAAAAGATTTAGAATTGGTTTTTTTTATGTTGTGGACACTAAGATTGGTACTTTTGGGAATCAGTATAAAAAAAGCTTTGATTTTTTATGGACAGGGCCAAAATGGTAAGAGTTCATTAAGCTGTGTTATGTATGCATTATTTGGAAAAGCTATGAGTTTTATTGGTACAGATACAATTCGGGGAAAAATTTCAACACTCGCCCCAGATCTATACAATGCAAAAGATGCTAAGATTGTATATGCGGACGATTTACAAAAAATTAATCCCACCACATTAAAGCAAATTGTCTCTGGGGCTCACATGTATTTGAGGACATTATACAGTTGTGGAACTGATGTACAAATGAAATGGCTGTTTACAGGAAGTTGTAATTCGTTAAGACTAAATGCTGATTTCGCTACAATGAAAAGAATTTTAATAATACCATTTTTAAATTTTTTTCCCGATAATTCTGATTATTATTGCAATGAGAGTACATTTAAAAGTTTAGCAAGTAATATATTGGCAACTTTAATTTGGCTAGAAAAACATGCTTTAGAAACTAATATTTTTTATAATGACAAATTCGATATAGTTTACCCACCAAAATCGGTCAAATGGTATTCTCATGAACTCATTTGGAAAAATGATTTAACAAGTGGAATTTTAAATGCCTTCAATATAGTCGAATCTCCAAACTTATTTATTAGAATAAATGATTTGATTTCAGAAATTAATGCAATTAGAGTTACCAATAAATGTGCAAAGTCTCATGTAAGTTTTTTTAATGAAGATATAGAAACTATAGTAAATTTATTAAAACACCGATACTCTGTTGGAACATGCCTCAATAAATCGAAAAAGATTTATGAACAAGTTATTATTGGTATAACTATGGATCGTTTTAAGATATTGTATGAAGAGGCATTCGAGTTAATATAGTTTTGTTAATAAAAATGGAAGAAAATGTTTATCCAGTCGAGTTTATTACTACTGCAAAAAAGAATGATCAATTAAATGATTCAATTCTGCTTACTACAGTTGAATATCTATTAAGTTTAAACTGGCCAATTTGTCCTCGGCCCCCACCAGCTATAGATATTGGTACTTCAGTTGAAAATTTTCTTACAAGCATAATCAATAAAAATAAACTTAATATTCAACATGAAGAGTTGGATTCTAGATGTAGTTTATTAAAAAATCTCGAACAACCCCCTAGTAAAGGATTAGACTACAATGAATTTCTTAAAACTTTACAAAATGTCCTCGATCAATCAAAAACATTTTCGGATAAGGCCAAAGATAGCAAATCGTCTTAACAAATTCAAGGGATATACAGGAGTATACAACCTTCTAAAATTTTGATATGCTATTTGATCTATACCATAGCATACGATACCATCAACAAAATATAATTCAGGCAAGGCATAACTAAGTTTGTGAGTAGAATATCCCATCATTTCAACTCCTGATTTAGATAAAATAGACCGACTATTGAAGGATTCTTGTAAATATTCAATTTTATTTAGTCCTCGCAAACATTTTATCATCAAGTGAAGATGTTGTTTCTTGAAACGATTACTATTTGAAACCATATAACGGTTAAATAAAGAATTTTCTGTTATAGAATTGGAATTCCAAATAATATTGAAAGTTTTATCATCATAACTATGCAATAAAAATAATTTTAAAATATTATAAAACTCACAATATGAAAATGTTGGTTTTACAATACAATTAAGTTTCATTATGGCAGCTTTTAATTTTTCAAATGTACTCAAGGCTGTATGAGAATCATACAATAGATATTTCATGTATAACCAATCATTAATATTTTGTTTTTTTAATCTAAAAAATGTATATAGAGTTTCTAACTGTTCGTGAGTTAAATTTGGTCTAATTTCACCCATTGCTATGAAAGAACACTCAGGGTTTACTAGAAAATAGCATTCTGATATTGACAGACAACTACTAAGAGCATAAAAATTTAAAGTGTCTCCATCAAAATCTAAATTATTTTTTTCTGTAATTGAAGTTGGTAGACCTACAACAGGAGCATCCCATGTACTTTTGACTTTATGAAATGTAAAAGCTCTCGTATCTAAAACTGGATATCTTATTGCTAACACATATTTAGGATAATTCATATTAGTCCAAATTTTTTTATTCAATATAACTTCATTGCTCTTACAGTTTGGAACTGGAACAACAACACTACGTGCGGAATGGTATGATTTTTTATTCAAGAGAACTTTTCTAAAACAGTTGTTCTTCCCTTGTCCAATAAAACTCAAAGGATCTGGTTTAATATTTACTTGTAATTTTAATTTTGAATCATAGGATTTATTATTTTTTAATAATTTTAATATTAAATCACAAAGGTTGATATTTGAATCCCAGAGAAATGCAGGCGGGTAGACACAGTCACCTACTTGAATTCGGTATTTAAAATTTTCAATATTATTTTTAGTATTAATTTGTAATAATTTTGATTTCTGTTTATATGAACATTTGAAATTCAACAGAATTCGTTCCATTTTAAGTTTACATATTTTACATTGAGATAAAATTTTACTTTTTACAATTTTTTGTAATATCATTTGAAATTGTTCTTTTTGGGTAGTATAACATGTCTGACAATTTTGACAAATGCCATTTGAAGTTATACAGGTACATTGTAAGTAAAAACAATTTGGACAAATGTTATCTAGCCTAAATAGTAAAGACTTTGGTATTTTTTTATAATTTGATTGTTTAATTTTTTTAGATCTAGCATATATTTCAAGACAATTTTTTTCTATCTTTATTGGAGGTAAACTAAATAAGCTTTTATCATTCCTCCCCATTCTAGTTAAGAAACAAGACTTAATCATACAATGCTTCATATTAAAATAAAATTATAAAAATTTGTTACAGTTTATATAATTAATAACACAATTTTTTAAATTTAAAGTTTTTATTTTGAACAATAGATATATAAAGTATTTATAACGTTTATGATATATTAACATGGTAGATGTACAGGGATTAAAACTATTCAAGTGGAAATTAGTTTCTGAACCTTGTAATTGTTCTTGTAATCAAACTGTTTCAAACTATGAATGGAATATTCGTGAAACCTTATCTAGGATTTTAAAAGTTGAAAACGAGCAGTTTGATTTTATTTTTAAACAATTTCCCAATATAGTATTTTATCCAACAATTAAAGATTTAGATTTTGCCATTCGTAAGCGCGAAACTATTGGTGTATACACTTTCTATTATGGTTATCAATTATTTAACTGTCCTATTTTAGTTGGGAGTAAAATGTTTTTTTTACTTACAAATTTTAATAAAATTGATTCTAATCTTTGGGAAGGTTACAGTTGGAATGAATCTTTAGCATGTTTGCTATGTAAATATAATAATAAATTAAAACCAACAACATTTATTGTCAAAGGAAAATGCTATACATTAGGATTATTGGCTTGGACAAACTATGAAAAGGTAGTTTACCTAAAAAAGAAGGGCGGTATATTGTTGTATAAAAAGAAACCAAATATTGTAATTACACCTGAAAACTGTTTAATATTACATGATTTCAATGAAATTAAACAATTATTAGGAACTTGTATTGGAAATAGAAAAATATTTCATGGTGGCTACATATTTACTGAAATGTTAAAACAAACATTAGTTGAAGTTCAAAAGGTTTTAAAGCTCCCTAAAAAAAATTTGTTTATAAAACAAATAAATATAACTCAAACTAAACGTGTTAATATGGGTGCTATCGATGCTGTTATTGGCAGAAATACTATTTTTAATTTGCAAGATAGCTTGGACTCTCCTAGTATCAATCCTAAATTTTATAGTAATAATATTGGTAGATATAAAACATTAACAAAATTAGATATTACAAGTTACTCAAAAACTTTACAGTTGGATATTTTGACAACATTATACTCAAAGAAAATACCAATTGACTTTAAAATGGAAGATATTGGGTTTATAGATATAACATCATCAAGTGAAAATTCACCGGGTATCAGTGGATTGGAATCTGTTATAGGAATTATAATTTCATCAGAAATGGATTGTATGCCACAGGAATGTATTGAAACTACTTTGAGTAGACACATTTCATTGAATTCAGTTTCAGATCATGACAAGTTACACAATCAATGGTTTGTAATTATTAATCAAAGTATTTATAAACACGCACCAAAAAAAATGCATATTGAAGAATGGGTTACATATCTGCAACAATTATTAAAAGCCATGTATCCTTGCATTGAAATTTATCATATAAGTCATAGATTGTACGTAATATACTCACTTCCATTGACAATGTATAAAATACTACCCAACGGATATGCTTATTCTGCTATGGAAGTTTCACGATCTGAAAAATTGATGAGTAATATAATATCAGAAGATTGTAATTTGCATGGCCCAACTTCTCTTTTAATTTTTAATCTCAACTCTAATAATCTAGTGAGAAATACAATGATTACACATGCAATCAAACAATGTGTTAGTGGAATATCCGCTTGGCCTTTTCTAAATAATGAAAGGTTATTATTGAAACAAAATAAATACCAATTAATCAAAGGAGTTCCCTTTTATTGTATTAAGGCAAATATTCTAATACTTCCCGTTGAACACAATATAGAAGATTCTTGTGTCTTAAATGCCAATTCTATTTATAAAAAGAAACTTCTCTCCACAAATAATATTGTAACTGCAACTTTGCATCTGCAAAATGTTTCTCTTATCCAAGTATTAATAAAAAAATTTCCTATTTTAATAAAGCCAAATTTGGTTTTATTAAAATTTAAAAGTGACATAATCCATTTAGGTAAACATTTAGCTATTAATCCCGATCCTCTCAATAAAGAAATAGAAAATTTGTTATGGGCTCCAAATTTAGATCTAATAAAAACAAAGAGAGTATACCTTAATCAAATTCAACTTAATTATGATGATAAATCAAATTTATACTGTGATATTTCCATTTCATACCGACAGGATGGTTGTTTAGGGACAAAACTTTTTATATTAAATGGTGCACAAAAATCAATTGTTGGACATATACTCAAAGCAGAGTATATGCCAAAGCTGCATAACACGATGTCTATAGATGATGTTGCAAATATTGATATTGATATAATTCAACACCCTTTCTCACTAAAAAGATTGGCATTTAATTTTCTTTTTACTCCTGAAATTTCAGCAATTTACAATGAATGTTTTCAATTTACACCTTATGACAAGTTACAAGTTTTAAATAGTAAAAAAGACTACTTTGTAAGTGATCCAATTTCTAAAAAAATTTATTTGAATGATAAAGACAACCACCCTACAAAAGCAATTGTATATGAAGGATTTGTAGTATTAATGGGAAAACAGAATCCATATAGTTTAATTCATAGTGCAGAAATAGGTTCAACACCTACATCAAGCTTAACTGGACAACCTGAAGTAACTTATCAAAAATATAGCAACAGCAATAATCATGCTTTTGGGCTATCTGAAAGTGAACGTGAGGTTTTAGTTGCTCTTGGTTTGAATAGTTTTATTGAAGACATGTATGATTTAAGCGATTCTACAAATGTGATATTAGAGAATTGTAAGGGTGAAAAAATATGTATTCCACTTTCAATGTCAGCTGCCAGAGTTTTGGACATGTTATCGCTAGTGGGAATAAATGTAAGTTTCTCTGTTAAGGATGACTTTGATTAATTTCAATATTATCTTTAAACCATTCATAAAGAGCATCTAAATATTCATTAAACATTTCATATGTTATGGAATGTTCATTCAGTTGTATTTTTTTATTCTCATTTAAAATGTAAATTTTATTTATTATTCCATTGTAAATTGTTTCGATTTTGTCAAAGCTCTTCAATGTTGGTGCCAACATTTTAATATTTAAATCATCATTTTCAATAATTGAAATAATCTCTTTGACCCAATCTGAAGAATAACTGTTTGTATTTATAAATACTATGAGCATGATATTTATAATAATTTTCTTATCAATTTCTTTTTCTGAAATATGCTGTAAAAAATCATCTATCTCTTCAAGAATTAGTAAATTATTAATATCCTCATCGCTTATAAACATTTTTATTTAAAATTTAAAATTCTCCATCTATATATTTTACAATTTTTGTGGCAATGTATGAAAATATAAACCACAGCAGTAGAAGTATTATATTAGTGAACGGTGAACTACTTCTTAGAGGTGTAGTAAAATCCATTCCAAGAAAATTTGAATTATATTTTGTGGTCATAGTTTTTTATTAATGGGTTTTACATATTTACATAAATATATTTTTAGTGACCATGTGATATATCCAATACAAAGTTACAACACAGAAAATAATAAAAACAGTATAATATATATTGATTGTACAGGATTATTATATCAAATATCTTACACTATAGCCTCAAATACTATAGTTGAAAACTCCGAGGTCTTATTAAATTTGATGGTAGAAAATATATTAAATTTTAAAAAAGTTATTACAAATTTAAATTTGAATGTAACATCTATACATTTATTTTTTGATGGCAAGGCCCCAAAACATAAATATAACTTACAAAAAAAGAGAGATGAAAATATCAAAAGAGCACTTGCTAATAATAGAACACCATTTGGACTTGGTTTGATTACGGATCGTAACACCAGAAATCAAATAATTTCTCATATTGCTGAGAATATTGTAGATAAAATTTGTTTTGAATGTGAAGATGTCCATTTATCATCTACAGATGAACCTGGTGAAGCAGATATTAAGATTGTAAAATCAATTTTACAATCCCCTAATTCAGATTCCATAACAAAAGTTATAGTAACCGCCGATACGGACATTTTTATATCTCTCAATTCACTGAGAAATATAAATATTTTAATATTAATAAGTTTGCCTATTATTGGTTTGCAATGTATTACTTCTAGTTCTTTAAACAATTGGTTAAGTGCAAACTCAATATGTTATAAGAGATTTTTATTTTACTATGTATTTTTTTGTGGAAATGATTATGAATGTCCTATAATTTCTGGTACAAAAAATCAAATTCTATTGATATATGATTTTGGAAAAAAGTGTAATTTTAAAGTATCGATAGAAAGATTTCTTACACTTTGGTCAATGTTAAATATTAAATCAACAAAATCTATCGTAATAACCGGATTATCATTTGAGGTGTTATGTCAAATAGTTCGTTTAAAAATGGTTTCTGTTAAAGATTCCATAAAATATTACAGTTTTGGATGTGAATTACCTGACAATCACTTAACATTACTGCCATCTTATGATAAGTGGAGAATGTTAATTAAAAATTTAAAACCAAAAGATATATCTACTCATTTAAGACATAATGGCAAGACATAATAGTTGAGAGATGACGGATGAGTATAATAATAAATATTTAATGGTATGAAAGCTATATTCTGAATAATCCAACAGACAATAACATGATATCGTAATACAACTTATGTATAAGAGACATTTTGCAAATAATTTATAAACAAATTTTCTTTTTAAAATTGTATTTAAATCTGTAGTTTTAGAATTTTGGGGTTTAAAGCGTAGCATATTTTTTATATAAATAAAGAACAGATGCGAGTCAATCCTCATTTACGATGAATTGTGGTTTAAAGTTTGAACAAGGTGTTTATAAGTTTAATGATATTCCCGTAAGTATTACAGAAAATGATACTTCCTACATATTCAAAAATATTTATACTGATGAAATAATATATTTTATTGATTATAGTCAATTATTGTACAGACTCAACGAAGAACATATCATACGGATAGCTTCAATGTCTCATGGAAAACAGATTGTACCCACTGTGCTTTTGATGCCGAAAAATTTGTATACATTTGTACATTCGAATATTAAATCTAATTTTACATCATTAAAACACCTTTATTCTTGGATTAGATTAATTATCGGAAAATTAAATGGCATTAACGATATAGATTTTAGACCTTTTAATCAATTACAAATTGAACAAATCTTTGAAAATTTAAACATCAATGAAATCTCAGAAGACAATAAAAAATGTTTTTCAGATTCAGTTAACTTGTTCGATTTTAATAATAATATTGATAAAATAAATTGGTTTGATATAATATTAGAAAAGTATGCTATAAATATCCCACCTTGGGAGCAAATTCAAGAAATGCATCCTCGAGATGTTTTTTTACTAACAAATAATTTGATGAGGTACATTTGTGTTTGGGAAGCATCTGATAAGAGTATTGACTGTATTATAGCCAGTAATATAATATTCATTCAATTCTTACAAGATACTGGATCTTCAACTAATAACTACACAGCTCTTTTACCATGCATGTGTGCATTGGCAGTTTCATCTATAATGCCAACACCAATACCTTTCAATATTTCAAAGGATTTAGATAATAAGGCAAAATTATTATTTAACAGAGCTAAGTTTAATAGAGATGACAACTATGGATGGTACAGATTCCAGATGAAAGTAAAAAATGCTAATAATATTTGTAGTCGAGAAGAGTGTTTGGATATTCTGCAGTATTTATTTTTTCAATTTAATATTTTTAAAGATCAAGAATTTGATGTGATCCTCTCTTACATGCGAAAAGTATTTAATTTTTATAAAAAACCAGAGCTGTATATTTATATTATTATATTTGGATTAAGTCTGTCAAGTTTACGTATTGCTAAACCAATAAAAAATATTACTGGTACAAAAAATTTAGCAAATTTTAATATTGAAAATATTGGCATTCGTAATGTTACTACATAATTGAAGAAAAATCTTTATAAAGAAATGAAAAATGATATAATGGTAATTTTTAATTTCATAGATCCATATAAAAAGTACATGTTGAATTTACAAGAAAAAAATAAATATTTTAAAATAAATAATCTTACAGATGAAGTTCTATTCTATTTTATGAAAACTGACAATTCTTTTTCTGAATTAGTAAACTATATATTAAAAACTATTTTGCCACTAATATCAGCACAGTTAATTTAAATTTGTTAAATATTGTTGTAATTCAATAACATATTTTACAAAATCATTATACAAAGAATTTGATTTTCTTAAATTATTTGGTATATTATTTATGATTTCCATACAAACATAATTATGTATAGTATCTTTTAGGTATGAATTTGTGTGATTTTTAGTAAGTGCACATAAACCAACACATTTTTGATTCTTTTTAGTACCTAAAGACCAATGTTTTTGTAACTTCCACAAAGTACCTACAGTTGCAAAATAATACAATATCGAGCTCATAATATAGACACGATCTGTAACAGCATTTCTCTCTATCAAACGAATACAAATTTGTTTCATTTTGGATGGATTGTGCATTCCAGTATTGGCAATATTATTTTTAGTTCTTAAAGCTTTGATTTGTTTCAAAATAAGGGGATGCAATTTATCTTTGAATATAAAAAATAAATTTTCAGGAATAGGATGAGCAATTGAGATTATATAATTATATGAGGGTAACAATATTTCCTCATTTATTCTATCAACCAAGAAAAGGTTTTCTGAAAAACAAAAAACACTTAAATGGTATTTCAAAATAAATACTAATTTATCTAAGAAATCACAAATAATTTTTGAATTATAAGGCTCTAATTTTACATATTCAGAAAGAGTTATTAAGCTGTGGTTATGTTTGAATTCATTAAAATATAAACCACTATAAGAGAATTTAGTAATTGTTAGTTCATTGGGAAAAAATTGTTTTAAATATTTATCATACTTTTGACTCCATGGTTTGCCATCATTTTCATTTAAGACAAAAATTTTATTTGTTATGTAAAGTATTTTTTTACCATCATCTGTAATATATAATGTAGCTATGTAATTCTTGTTTTTATTACTATATAAACTAACAAAATTACAATTCTCAATCCATTCAGGGTTTATCTGATCTACCAAACACCGTATATAATAAGATTGTACATTAATATCTATCATATTTTTTTTTAAATGCTAGAAAAGATTGTTATATTTAAAAAGCAAATTTTACACCTTTTAAATTATAAACTTGAAATATTACCACCTTTAATTCCCAATAATTTTGTTTTATTCCGTTACAATAGAGTGGTAAATTTTAATGATTTCAATATTATTAATGACATTGAAATACAAAAAAATCATGATTGGGATATTGATGAGTTATTTGATATAATGATTTCTTCGTTTAAAAGGTATAAAATAAAACCTATAATATTAGACAGTTATGACAATCTTCCCTTAAACTCAAATGTTCAAAGTTTTAAGAAAATCAAATCTTCTATTGTAAGAGATCATATGAATAATTCACCTTTATGGGCTATAAATGATGAAAGAATTTTGAAAATACCTCGTAAATTAGAAAAACAAATGTTGAAAATTAAACTTGAATGCAAAAAGGAATATATAGTGAAATTAGTGGAAGTATCTTATAACATTCGACGTTTTCTGCTAAAAAGTGATGGAAGATAACAACAAAATTGTCAATATAAGCGACAAATTATATTTAATAGGTGTTCAGTTATATGGGGAAGAAGAATTTAATAAAATGATAAATAATGAAATTAACCAAGTAATAAGTAAAATGTGTGGTTTTCCTATTGGAAGAACTAATATTACAATAAATATGATAAAAAAATATCAGAATGTACCGACACAAGAAAAATTAGATTCTGTACATATTTTAAAAACTGAAAGATCTGACTATTACAATGAGCATGAATTGCGTGATATAAATTTGTATAGACAATTAAGTGATTTTATTGACTTGTTAAAACCAAAAAATATTGTGGTTGTAAAATTTGAAGGGGAACCAAATCCAATATTATGTCAATTTAAAAAAACTCAAACAAAACAAATTCCATGGCTATGCATGTGGTTTGAGCAGTTTCCTGAATGTTGTATCGAGTATTGTACTGATATTCATAATTATTTAAGAATCATGGGACCCCTCTGTTCTATGATTAATATATCAAATCTTTTAAATAGAATCGAATCAAACGAGATAAATTATACTTTAATCCTCTTGGCACTTGCAATATTTCCTAAAAGTGATATTTCTCCAATTACTAGAAATGCAACACTGGAAAAAAATGAAATTCTCAAATCAATTATGTATGAAGATGTACAAAGAAAAATTTTACGAATTGTTGATGAGGAAGATGGGATTATTTATTCACGGAGTCGTAACATGTTTAATTTACCTGCACTATCTGGAACAAATATTTTCAATTAGATTGTATAAGAGTTTTTAAATCATTAATTTTATCATCAATAGTTTTAGTAATTGTATTTTCAAAACGCATCAATTCCATATGTAAATTATTTATCAATATACTGTATTGATTGAAAAAATCAGTTTTAGTTAAAATATCATTATATAATTCATTTTTTATCTTTGTACTGATTTGATCTGATATTTTATTTATTTCTATCATAAATTTAGTGTTCAAGGCTCCTAATAAGGTGGGCAGTTCTAATGTTGTTGTCTGCGGTATATTGAAATATGATTTTATATCCTCATTAAACTTAGTAAAACTACCAAAAAAGTTTACCATCGTATATAGATCACTGATATGATAGTTATCTTGAAAATGTTTGCCAGCTTCAATAAAAGGTTTCGGTAAAGCGATTTGCTCCAAGTCAGATTTTAAAGGCATATTGTGTAACCTATTAGAAATATTATACATTTCCGTTGGAATTTTATTTATTATATTAATTTGATTTTGAAAAGCACTTTTTAATTTTCTAGCAATAGCTTCAACACTTATTCTATGCATTATTGTTTCCAATATAACATGATTGAAATTGTGAGGATTTTGAGCTTTATATTGTTTCTCAAATACCTGGTTGTTAACTCTATTAAGCCCAAGTAAATCACGTAAGTGATTATCAATATGAAAAGGATGAGAATACTCTATTTCAATTTTATTATCTACTTCTATAATTTTAAATTGGTCCTTGTCTAATTGTAAATGTTGTTGAATATTATTTTTTAAGTCCAATATATTGTAAAGACCATTTTTCAGTGTAATGGTATACTCTGTATTAGAATTTACATTTTTTATAATAATAACTCCATCATGTAGTAAATTACGTGCTCCAGGTCGTAAAACATCTAACACTCTACGAAACACTCCTTGTAAATTGACAATATCAGTTTTGATTTCTTTTAGTGAATCTAATTCTTTTACTTTATTATTGATCTGATTTAAAATGGGTTCCAATTTATTTAATAAACTCTTATTGAATGATAGATCTGTTTGAACTGTTTGTAATTTGCTATCTAAATTATTTGAAATTGTTAATATTTCACTAATTTTTTCAGTATGTTGTTTTATAGTTTGTAAATTATTATTAGTTTTGTCAATACATTGTATTACATTTGTTAATTCCTTTGAATAATCTTCAACAAGTTTTGTCAACTTATTTTTCATATCTTCACTAATATGATTTTCTAAACTATCCATAATAACTTTCATTTCCCTGCTTATTGTTAATATGTCGGGTATATTATTTAATACATGTTTAATATCTGATATATCAATTTGTTTAATATTTTGGATAATCAAATGAATTTCATTAATATTACTTTTCATTTCATTCAATAAAGTTTCCACAGATATTATTGATGTTTTCAGTTCAGGGATTTCTGGAACTGTCATCTTTAATGATTCAAAATGTTGTTCTAATAATAATATTTTTTCTAAAATGTTTATATCACACCTTTGCAAATCCGTTTTTATTTCTGTTATAATTCTAGTCAATTCCGAATTTTCTAGTTTATTGATAGAACTTTCAATTAAATCCAATTTAGATTTTATAGCCAATAGACTTTCTGGAGGGATTTTCAAATTTTCATATAGATCTGTAAGTGATTCGAGCAACTCTAATATTTTACCTATGTTTTCTGTGGGATTTTTCAAAAGATTTTCAAACTGTTCAAAATTATCAGATTTATATACAATTTCATCATTATCATTTTTCTTTTTCCTTACATAATATACTAAATATACAGAAAAACATATTATAAATATAACTGACATATATGTTAACAACATTTATTTTATTTATAATTTGAATAAAAATGAATTTAATACTAGAACTGCTTGCATACACAAATAATAATGTTGTTAGATGTGTTTACAATAAAAGCCCACTAGAATTTTATGCAAATATTAAAAATGATGATGTATTAAATCAACAAATACAAATTTTAAAATCAGCTTGGCCAAATATTACAAAAAAAATATTTTTAGAAGATGTTTGTTCATCATCTTTAGAAAAAGGAATTTGGATAAATAGACAAGAGTTAATATTAAATCATGATCTCAAATTATTTATAAAAGATATCACTATTGATGATATAAATTTAGTTTTAAAATATAGTATGGTTAATGAAAATTTTCAGGACTTTATTGAAGCAAATAATTATTTTAATAACAATATTACTTATCCAACAATTGTTATAGATTTTTTACCATTGATATTAAATAAATGTAATCCATATGATATTGGTTTAAGAAACAATATGTTATATTACCTATCTCGAGCTCCTATTTTTAAATGAACATAACAGATAAGTTCTTGAATAAAAATGAAAAAAATTATAGAATCAAAAAAAATTAAATTGGGAAATTTAAAATTTAATTCAAAGTGGGAACTTTTTATTTACAGAAAAATCTTCAAGTTTCTCCCTAGACATTTACACCCAATAAGAATAAATCAAAAGATTTGTGGTTTTTTATTTGAATTGGATATATACATACCAAAATTAAAATTAGCTTTTGAACTTTTGGGTCCCTATCATTTTAATTATTTAACTGTAATAAATCGTGATCTTATCAAAGCAAACATTTGTAAAAAATTGAAAATAAAAATTATTTATTTATATTATAACAAAAGTTATAGCAATATCTATTTACAAAAAACAATTATTAAGCATATAAATAGAACAGGTTATTCAAAGGATTCATACATTACCAAGATGGATTTTGATAGTGACAACGCATCAGAACATTCCCTAGTGTTGAGTGATTCTTGTGAAAAGCCACAAAAGAAAATAAAAATTACATCAAATAAAAAAAATCAAAAAGAAATTAAATTACATCAAATTGAAATGGAAAAACATTTTGACTATATAAAATCTATTGATACTAAAGTTTATGAACCTATTAATATTGCAATCAAAGCTTTTAGGGTTCAGTGTCCATCTACTTCTGTTCAAGATTCCTCGATCAAAAGACACATAATTAAATATTATACCAAAATACTTGATTGCAGAAAAGTAAATAACCGGTGGATGTGTAGTTTTGAAAGAGTTTGCGAAATAAAATTTGATCTATCTAAATATAAAAGATACGCTTAAATGGATAAAAAAGAACTTCTTTTACAGAATGACTTGAAGAAAGAATACGAAATCTGCATACAGAATTGTAATATAATTTTATTGAAAAACCAAATAGATCGGAATAGTTATATTTTCTATAGATATATGGATTTTGAATATATTTTTGAGATTTGGAAAAAAAATAAAAATTTTAAAACATTAAAATTAATAAATTTAATACATCCTTCATCAAAAATATACTCAGAATATGCATATGAATCATTTTGGTTAGATGATGATAATCCGGCAATTTTAAATGTTGTTTCATCCTTTGCAATTATTTACAATTCAAACAGAGTTTTTTTACACACAATTCCTGTATGGCATATCTTCTTAGGAAAGCTCATCAGATTGTTCAGGGGGGTTAGAGTCAATAATATCAGGTTTTGATTCAATGATGTTTTCTTTGGTTGTAACATGACGATTCCTTTTTAGAAACTTATTCTTTTTTGAATTACACTTAACACATAATGCCTTCAAATGATGTGTTTCACGTTTAACTACCATTGGCTCTTTATTGGCGGTAAAATTTGTACATTTAATACAATAAATAGGAGTATTAAATCCATCAGTGTTTTCCATCCTTTTTTATATATATAAAAAAAATATGAATAGCAAAAATGTGTACAATCAATGGCAACAGTTTTGTGCAGCTTCAAATGTACCAAAACAAGACGTCAAGAGATTATATGATATTAATAAAAGTAAAATAAAAACAACAAATCCAACATTATGGTTTAATTTCTTAAAGCAGGTTCCATTAAAAGAAAATAATAGTGAAGATATGACAATAAACGAGGAAAATATTGAAAACCATGATTCAGAGGATAAAATATCTAATGAACAAATGATAAAAGATATATATGTTACACTTGGTGAAATAAAGTCTTTTTTAATTTTTTTAGTATCAGAACCAAGTAGGCATGTAAAATCATTCATAGATTTAGAAGAGAAAACTGATATTAATATTATAAAAAAGTGGACAGAAGGAATGACTGCAATAATGAATAATTTAAAAAATTCTGAAGAGTATAATAATAACAATTATATTATAGATTTAAAACAGATTTTTTCCTTAATAAGTAAACATCTTTTTATAATCCCAAACATTGAAAAAATTGGACAAGTTTCTTTTATCAATGTTACCTATGA
The DNA here is from genome assembly GCA_030545055.2 of Neoaliturus tenellus. NCBI lineage: Eukaryota > Metazoa > Arthropoda > Insecta > Hemiptera > Cicadellidae > Neoaliturus > Neoaliturus tenellus. The sequence continues at coordinate 136,204,173 of CM061534.1, forward strand.
AAGTGATTTGAAAATAAAAATTCTTTTTGAATCAAAAAGAAAAAAATATACAAATGAATATATTATACCGACAATTATAAAAAATGCTGTAGTTTTTTTTTTACAACTCTAGAGAACTATTAAGTTTAATAGATAACCGATATAGATCAGAAATCTTATATAATAATGATTATATTACCACATCTCAAAATAAAGCAGTAGAAGTTGAATTTTTTATCACCCACATGATATACACTGTTTTACATGCCATGTTACATTTATACTGTAGTGTTATATTTAATAATTCATATATGAAGCATGAGGATCATAACTATTATAAAACTGTAGAAAGTATTATACCTCGTCCTTTATTCAAATATTTCTTAATGCCCAGTTTGTAGTATCATCTATAATGGTAAGTTAAATATAAATCATCTTGTATTTAAATATTTCTTAACTCTCAATTTGAAATACTACTCCAAATTGATTATGCGTGATAATAGGTTAAACGTTGATACAATTGATGTTCTACAAATATGCTTCTTATTTTTAAATTGCCAAATCATTTCTTTGATTCTTGGTAAAAAACTAATATCCAAAGAAGTTTTTAAAAACTTTGATAGTTTCTTTTCCATTTTAATTGTTTCTGTCAGATTGGTCTTTATATTATAAAATCTATAATAATAACAACAATCACTTTTATAATGATATTTGTCATATTCAACGATTAATTCAGAGAAAAAATCAGATTCTAAGAAAAATTCAAGTATACTAAGAGGTAATATGGAAATGACATCCAATAGATACCAAATTATAATAAATGTTCTTAAAAATTCATTTTCAATTGTTTTAAATTTATCAAATGCCATTTTTACATGATTTAAGACGTATTCTCTATAATATTGATCATCACTGTCACTTTCAGAGCTACAATAGCTAGAATAGTCGTAGAAATCTTCTGATTCACTCATCATTTGAAAGGAATTTGCACTTCTTACAGTTACATATACAACAACGAGCTTTCAACTGTGTTCTCTTATACCCTCTTATATATAGAACAACTTTTTTAATATTTTCAGATTTTGTATATTTTTTACATTTTAAACAAAATATTCTCATCGTTTTTTATTTTAAATGCAATTTATGCAGTTAGACTCAATAATATTACTAGAAATAATCCCATTATATTTAAATTTAAAGACTAAAGTAACATATTTTAGAGCATTAAGATGGCCAACACCTGAAAGGTTTCTCATAAAACATATTGAAAAGAATAAAAGAATAAACAGAAAAATTTTATTTTATGAATTCTATTTTATCAAACATAATTTACAACATTTGAGTGAGGAATGTCTAAAAATATTGAAATATCAACATTGGTTATATATCTCAGCGTGTATGCCAATGAAAAAAGATTTTATTCTTAAAAATAGAAAGAGAATAATAGTGCCAGCATTAGTTAATAATGTTAACTGTTTTAGGGAAATTAATTTATGGATGGTAGATAAAAATAACCTTGATATGTATTTTAAAATATTTAGATGTTTAAGATGTAATAAAAAATTTACAACTAATAGAAATATTAAAATAAAAAAACAATATTATTTGCATTATTGTTATTTATTTTATTTTCAACTTTCCAATACAATGAATATAAAAGGATTTATTACTAGATATTTAAGGGGATATTTATCACAACGCTATGAATCATGAGTTTGAAATTCGACGGCGAGGTCCTTTGACAATCGAAATAATAAAAAAACTCCATTTTTATAAACCAATTGAAACTTATTTTTTAATTTATTGGAATAACTTAAGAGTATTTATAAATTCAGATAAACCACGTATAGAAAAGAAAACTTTATTAAACACTAAAGCCATATTGTTTGATAGGATCACTTTGGAAATTTGTTATGAATCACTAGAAGAACCTATACCCATTTCACTATTATATGACATCATTATAAATGGCGTCTTGATGAGAAAAACTGTATACATTAGAAAGGAAAATTTGATTTTTTATACATTAGAGAGTGTTGAAATAAATATCAATAGTCTTAAAAATTATTGTATATTAGAACTTGAAAACCCCTTGAATATGAATAGTAATTTAAAAAGTTTATATTTAAAAACTGCCTTTGATTACAGTTTAAATATTGATACACAATATTTAACATGTTCAGTAGAAAATGTATTGCATGACCCTAACATTACTCCTTTCAATAAGAAACAATATCCCAAAATTGATGGAGAAAGAGGGTTAGTAAATTTTTATTCAAACTATGAAATATTTACAAGTAATACAACTAGTTTTGTTTTAAAACCAAATCTTTATAAACAATGGGGAAGTATATACAGTTTTTATTTAAAGAATATAACATTTATTGCAGAGTTTGATAGAAAAAGATTAATTTTTATTGATCTTGCCCATTCAAAGCACTTTAATGCTATTGAGAGGATGGAATTTATTGAAAATTTAGCAAAGAATATTCGTAAATTTCAATCACCTAAAACTGGCATCCTTTTCCAAAGTTTTGATTCAGATTATATAAAGCATAATATTAAAATTGATGGTAGTATTTATATAAGCAATAATAGAATATATAAACAAAAATTTATACCTAGTGTAGATTTAAAATTTCAATCAGACAAAATGATTGACAGAAATGGTATTTGTTATAAAATATTAATGTCCCGAGATAATTTGATAAATAATTTTATATACGAATGTTTGCTTGACAAAGAACAACAGGTAATATCTATTATAAAACCACGTCAGGATAAATTTTTTCCCAATTCTAGAAAGGTTGTTTTAAAAACAATCATGAGTTCTCAATCCCCTGAAAAAAGTACAAATTTAATGCATTAATATCATTTTTAAATATTGAATCATTTTTTATTTTCAATGTATTCAAAGACATATCTCTATAGGACATGTCTCTTATGATTTTTTTATTCCTACAATCAATAGGAATACTATAATATGGATGAACTCTATTATTTTTGGATGTTTTACAGAATTTATCTACTTTTATTTCATTATGTTGTATGTGTTGCAAGTTACCCGTTTTTGAACAAAAACTTAAATTTAAATCTTTTGTAATACCTATAGTTGGTACTCTTAAGGGTAATAAGCCATCTGCATTGGCACAGTCTTCTTCTTCTACACATGTTGGTATAAATGTATGAAGAAATTTTTTACATATATGTATTTTATGGTTATTGTCAATATAAGAGTTTTTACCAAAATAAATTCTTCCCCAAAACTCAGGATTTTTATTTTGATCAACAATTAGTTTATTGACAGGTTTGCTATATCTGCAAGAAAGAATAACATTGGAGTATGCCACTGTCAGTATTCCTAAAAAATCATCAACACCATTTGTATATTCTTGATATTGTAAATTACATTCTTTTTTATCCTGCTCATCATAAATAGTATCATCTTTATATACATTTTGTATCGATTCTTTGGTTTTTGAAACTGAATCATACACTACCATTGGTAAAACATGACTTTGTTCTTTCATAAAAATATCATTATATAGTAAAGGGATTTTCCCATTTTTATAATGTTTTTCATAATCAAAAGGAATACAAGTTTGAATGGTTTCATCAAACACAGATATATTTAACTTTTCCACATTATATACAATTCCATCATCTAAAACATCTCTGATTTCTTTTAAAATATTCATATGGTTTGTATTTTCCTTAATTTTAGGACAAAATTTGAAATTCCAATAATTATCTATACATTGCTTATACATTTCAGATGTTACCCAAGACTTTGGTATATTTATTGGGACAGATTTTTGTGATTCACAATTACCATAAATCTTTCTATTTAGAGGCTGTTTTGGCTTGTGAACAATTTCAGGTCTGATGATATAATTTGAAATTATATCTTTAACTTCATTATATCCATTACATTTATAGATTATATTTTTATTCTGACTGTCTATTACTAATTCATTATCTTTTTTATTTTTACATGCTGCTATATTTGAGCAACCATTCCTAGTATAATGAAATCCCTCCAAACATTTTCTACTAATTATCAATTTATTATTTATATATATTTTAAATCCATCACCATCCCAATCCATTATATTTACAATAATATTTTTCGGTTTAGCTAATTTGAAACTATCAATTGTAAAAGTATTATCATAATCATAGATGGATTTAAATTTAATATTATTTTTGTTACTTGTATCAATTGGAAAAATTTCTCTTAACTGTTTGCTAACATACAATTTTAATCCCGCAATAATTATGTTATTTAATAAAATATATACCAATAGTAAAATTAATATAAAAAGAATTGTTTTTAATTTTTTATTCATTTTTTATTTGAAGAGTTAATTTATTAGTTGATGAATCATAAAATCCAATAGCTTTATCAAATATGTTTTGAGGTTCAACTGTAACACCTCTTGTCAATAGATCTTTAAACCAATTTCCATGAACTTGTTCTATAGCCAACATGTAAGCACCATTTTCTTCATTAGTAGTACTGAAATAATTCATAAACCTTTCATTCAATGCTGATAATGGATATAAATGTGAAATTTTCCAATCGTTATTATTTTTTTCTAGAAAAATTATATGATTTTTTGACCATGATCCTTCTCTAAGTATTTTTGTACATCCAACTACACCATTGTCTAAAAGAATAGTTATATAACCATTTTCAAAATCACACTTACAAATATTGGGTGAAATAACAGATTGATCAGTTCTTATTAATGGATTTAAAATATCCCATGAACACAATTCTTTCAAACAAGTTTTATATTCATTATTAAAATAAAAACCATCATCACAGTTGTTTTGAAATATTTTTTGTGGAGAATTTAATTTCCTCAAAATGCATTTCCGAGTAAAATAATCATAAAATAAATTTTGACCACAATCACAAATACCTTCAATGTAAGGATCTTGATTATTAAAATTTAATAACTCACCTCTAGAATTTAATAGTTGTTTACAATTAGGATCAACAATTTTGTCACAGTTTCCGTTATAATGATTATTTGTTATGAAATTAGGATGTTTACAAATGCAATCTTTACCATTCCATGTTCCAGTAAAGTCATCACAAAATATTTTAGAATTGATTTGTGGATATGTTATTTTAATTGAATTATAGTTTAAAATAAAAATTGCAAAGCTAATAATAAATAATATAATAATTTTAAACATTTTTATTTGTATATAAGATACATATTTTATTATAAACTCATTCAGTATGTTTGAGGAGGGAGATTGTTTCATCACAAAATGGATAAATACTGAAGGTGATTATGTTGGATTTGACAATAATTGTAATTATGTAAGTGGAAGATTAATTTTAAATCAAGACAATTGCTATTATTTACAGTTATTAATTGATAAAAACAAAAGAGAAGATTTTGAAGAAAAAGTATATAATTTTCTAGGGCAATTCATATATAAAATTACATATAATGACAATTTGGCAAATTTAAGAACACAACATCAAATTACCATTGAAGATGTAGTTTTTACTGATCGTCTTAAAGGTTTATCCGCATTCATTCATGTTGGTAATGAATATAAACTTTCAGGCATAGAAAAGTTTTTATCATTCAATAAATCGTTATTTAATATATTTGAAATAAATTTTACAAACTCTTCTTTACAACGATATTTTGAAAATGAAAAACGTAAAAACAAAGATTTTCTATATTATGGAATCTTCAAGAAAGATTTACAAGAGTTACACGGATTTGATATTTTACCCAAACATAGAGTTTGTTCATTCGATATAGAAGTTGTAAAAAATAGAGAGTTTAATATTATACCTAATGGAGCAGCTCCTGACGAAAAAATTGTATCTATATCTTTTGTTATAGGCACTGTTTGTGATAGGGTATTTGAAAAGGAATTAGAAATTGTTTACTTACTATTACCAAATTCAAATATAAGTATAGATCACACAAATAAAAAAAGGATTTATAAATTTTATTTTGAAGAAAAGAAACTAATAGAGGCAGTATGCAATTTCTTTAAAGTTGAGTTAAATGTATCATTCATAATCGGTTATAATATTTTAGAATTTGATTTTCCTGTTATTTTGAATAGAATGATTATTTTGGGATTAGCACTTAACTATTATACTGCAGAAGAAATAAATAAAATGTTAATGGGAATAAAAACACCTTTAGTGTGTTGTGAACGTTTTCAAATAATTGATGTTATGATATATCTTAAACGGATGCATTCAAATGAATATAATTCATTTTCATTAAAAAATGTAGCTAAGGTGGAACTAAACAAAAACAAATTAGATTTATCATTTATGAAATTAAATCAATGCTATGCAGAAAATGAATATGTTGATATAGAATTTCTAAAACAATTATGTGATTATGTTACATTTGATTCTGAATTAACAGTTGAAGTATATGCAAAAAAAGGAATCATCCACCATTTAATGCCTCTGGTAAGTGTATGTTTTTGTGATACTGTAGATTACATGAGTAAAGCCACATCAAAAGTTATAAGCAAATTCACATCTGTTATGTACCCCTCACAGGGTATGTGTATTCCTTCTAAAGTTGATCAACATAAAATATTTTCGGGTGATATGTTTGATTCTGTTGTTAAAAAACAATACCGGGGTGCAACTGTCCTAAAAGCTCAAAGAACAATATTTGTAAATAAATCAATTTCTGTAGTTGACTTTACATCTTTATATCCAAGTATTATCCAAGAATTTAACATAAGCTCTAATTATATAATTAGTAATTTTAATTGCAGTTCTCCTTTGGCTAAAGAATTTTTAAAACGAACTAATAAAATGGAAAATTTTTATACTTTGAAAAAGGATTTTTTAAAAACACCTTTGTCCATTTTAGTAGAATATTTAATAAAACAAAGAAAAAGAACTAAAAATATTTATTTAAACAAAGCTTACAAGCTTATAGCTAATTCAATTTATGGCCTATTGGCATCAAAAGGACGGATGCGAGATCTCCCATGTGCAGCACTTGTAACTTCATACGGAAGAAAAATTCATTCTTTAATCAAATCTTTTGTAGAAAAAAAACTAAACATGAATGTAATTTATGGGGATACAGTCTCATTATTTATTTTACAACCAAATTTTAATATTGATATAGCAAATATTTTAAATAACTACATAAAAGAAAAGTTAAATCTAGAGACCATATCTTTAACTTTGGATTACGAAGCAACTACAATAATTTTTTTGGCTGAAAAGAAAAATTACATAATGAAACTTACAAATGGAGGAATTAAAATTACTGGCATTGCTAAGAGGATAAATCCAAAATTTAAACTTTTTATTGAAATGTTTTTTCAGCAATTTTTAGAATTAATTGAAAATTATTATGAAAATAGAGGTGTATTCATTGAACATTTTAATGATTTTATCAATACTTTTTTCAGTTATGTCTTACAGAACACATCAGATAATGATTATGCGTTTGTTTTTAATTCCAAACCTTACTATGAATATGAAAATTTAAATTCTCTGAATGCCACTTGCAGCTATAGACGATATATACTTGGTGTTGATGAAAATTTTTTATCTAATGGTGAAATTTTATTATCATATGTATTACCTATTTTTGATAAATTTTATAAAAATAATAATAGAAAAAAACGAGATTCTGTAGAGTTTTATGAAAGAATCACTAAAATTGGTTTGCCAATTGATAAAACAGAAGTTATTAAAAAAGTATTTAGTTTTATATCCACTTTGGAAAAATATATTTTAAAAACAAATACGTTTTTAATTTTTTTAGATTCAATGAAAAACAAAGAAATTGAAAATTTTTCCTTACCATTCAAAGTCAATATTTGGATGCCAAAATTTAACAAAAATATAATTTTCTATTATGATGACTTGTTCAGACAATTATCAGAGTATAGCATCCATTTTTGGGATTCCAGGGATATGAAAAATTCTTACCAGACTGTAATAGATGTATCAAATTGTGGACGTTTAACTCATGCAAACAACAACTTTAGCATTAACAACTTACTATTATTTTTAGAAAAACATAAAAGTATCAAGAAACTTAATATTTTACTTTTTCCCATTTCAAATTTTATAGTTAACAATAAAGAAAATTTAATATGGTTTCTAGATTTACTTTATTCTAGACCAAAAAACTTTTTGAAGGACACTAACTATCATTATATACCTGATAAGAAATTAATAATGATCAACAATATTGGGGAAATTGAAATTAATATTGCCTAAGAAAGGTGGAACATTTTCAAAAATACTTTTTATTATTTTCTCTGAGATAAAACATTTAGAGACAAATTTATTGCCACTTTTTATTTCAAATACTGAATCATACTCTCCACCACATTCTGTCAACGAATCTCTATCATATATGTATGTGATTTTATTATAAATGACACCAGAAACTCCAATTGGCAATTCTCTAAAATATACATAGTCATCATTATATTTAAATATTTCAAAATTTCTGTTAAAATGCTTAAAGATTGTTACTATCAAAAATATTATAAAAATATAATAATATGAAAATTCTATTTTCATTTTTAATGTTATTTTTTATTGTATTATTACTTTTAATAAAATTTAAAAATAATGATAGATTATTATTTATGATTAAGTATTTATCAACAATTATTATTGCAGATAAACATGATAAACCTATTATATTAAAGAAGTTAATACCAAAGTTTATAGAAAACATTTAATAGCATTATATAAATGTAGATCAGGACTGGAATTAGGATTTTGATAAGGTACAATATTTATTTTTAAATCATAACTATTTTTTGTTTCATTTTTTAATGCTAAATCATCAATCAAAATATATTTTATATTGTAAATCTCATTTTCCATTTTCAATATTTTTTTTATAAAGGAACAGGATTTATTTTCACCAAACAATTTAAAAGAAATTTCACATTCATCTCTGGTAAGAATTTTCTTAAAATAATGACCCCAATTGAGACAAATAAGTACATTTTGAACATATGTAAAGTCTGCTGATGACCATAGTATTAAAATATTACTTTTAATATTGTTAAGTGCTTGTAAAACCGATTGGGAATATGGTCTAACATAAATATCCTTTCCACGCACATAAACTAAAGTTTCATCTAAATCAAACACAAAACATTGCTTAAAAATCATTTTTTTCTTTATAAAAAATGAATACTCTTTTAAGCAATCCTCCCACATTTTTAAATGCTGAAGATTTTATTTTACAAAGAGATAATTTTGTTCCCAATCCGGAAACATTAGATATATTTAGTGATTTAAATTTGATGGAGGAAAATATTAATACTAACAGCAATAGGGAGGGAAATACTAATACCAACAGTAACAGGGAGGGAAATACTAATGTAAACAGCAATAGTGATCAGATTAATAATATTGAGAATATCAACAACAATTTCCAATCTCAAATACTACCACCCCAATCACAAATACTACCACCTATCCAACCATCATTTTCCAATGATTCATTGAAAAAAGATATTATAAAATACTTACATAATACTGGATCATGTGCTTATCTGCAAAGTTGTTTCTCAAAATTAGAAGACATTGATACTGTAAATGATAATTTACTTTACAAAAAGTTCAAGATTGGCCTTATAATTGATTCAGTTTTAGGAAAAAACAGTTCAGATAAAAACATGGCTAATTATGTATTTACATTTTTTGAGGTCTTACTAACTGAAGCTAAAAAATTTACACCTCCAGAAATTCAAAGATATATTGAAGTATTTTCAACATCCTTACAAAAAGATAAAATAACAATATTAAATGATTCAGGATCAAATATTATCGCAAGAATATTAGCAGCAAAAGATGTTGATGAAATTCTTAGATCAGTTCAAGATAATGATTCTCCTTCAATGAAAGCTCTGAAATCAAGTCTGCAAAATATATCCTTATTGATTAGCCTTACATTAACAAAGAAAATATTTTCACCCTACATTGCTTCAATTTTTAAAAATGAGGAAGAACCACCTGCTAAGAAAATTAAAATATAAAATTGTCAAAAATCAATGGTAAATTTGATAAAATTAAATTTTTTTAAATGAGGATAATTTTCCTGATAAGAAAATTATATAATTTTTAAAAGCGATGATAAATTTGATAAAATATTTTTTAATAAATAAAAAGAATGTCAACTGGAATTTATACAACTCGAATAAAAAATTGTGTTGTTCCACACTACAAAAAAACGGGAGGAGAATCAGAAGAACTTTTTAAAAATTTTATTATAAATACAATATTTGAACGTGAAATAAATATGTATAATAAATATGGCAATAAAATAAGTTCAGCTATCTCTGGTGTATGTATAAGTGATTTATTCACGCAATATGGATTAACCCAGAGGGATGAATATGTTAAAACTCTGTTTAGTACAATATCATGTTATCAAGGTAGAGATAGTGTAATATCATTTCTTGTTGCTAGTAGACCGTATAAAATCAAAAGCACATCAGAAACATCTTGTCCTGATAATATTGTATTTGAAAAAAATACTTTAATTATCCCAAGAGGTGAAATCATGTGGTCACTTTTAGGAATACCAGGCGATAAAATTGGTGTAAATAACGACCCAAACAGTTTTAAAATTGTCATTCAAAAAGTTGATGATGTTGACAAAGTTTCCATGATATCTAATATTGGTGAGGAATTCAAAAGTCATAAGGAACATTTAAAAATAACAAATATTGAAAAACATACAGATGCAGCTGGTAAACCTACCTTGTACTATGTGACATTAAATCCATACATTTATACAAGAATAAAAGCATATCGTTGTATAGATACCGAAGGAAGGAATTTGGATGAACAATATTTCATGTTACATAAAATGAATTTGCTTTATTCCCAATCTATTGGTGCTTTATCTGTTATACCGGTTGAAGCAAAACGTTTATTGCAATATCCACCAGGTACAAGAGAAAGTATTTGTTGTAAGGAAGATGTATTAAATATTGGAGTTCCAAAATCCTTTTGTGATAATATAGAAACTTGGGCCGAAAAGGATGATAATGATATAGGCCAACCTTATAAATACACTGGCAATGTTCCTAAGAATGCTATCATATTTCCAGAATGTGAAAATTCAGATGTTTGTAAAAATAATCGTGATGGGTTCCATAATTTCATCCAACAATATGAAGCATCTCATATCTCAAAAATTAGAGAAGAATATTCTGACATTAGACATGATGAAAATTTTAAAATTCCAGATTGTTTTGATGACAACCAAAAATCGTATTGGTATAAATTCATTAAAAATACCTACCCTAAAGAGTTGAAATTTAAAAGTGATGTCATATCATCTTTTACTCCCAATTGTAAAATTACTCCCATCGGAGTAGTTGCAACAAGAAGAATATGCGAGGGAGACCCTTTGATATTTGATGGCAACAGTTTGGAAATAGATCAAATTCATACACCTCATTCAAAATCCCCATGGGACTGTGCAATTGAACAATTGGAAATTCCCGAATTCAAAAAAATAGCAGATGATGAAAAAGCAGGAGAGAGTAGAAATACCAGTGCCAAAACTTCAGCAAACCCACTCTCTTATTCTGGTTCACCCTTTGTTACATCTCTTGGTACTAATATAACAATTCTTCCAAGACACAATTAAATGGAATTCAAATGTATTATGAGTTTGGAGAAGGCAATAATCTTTGAACAGTATCCAGAACTAATCATTCAATTTATAGAGGACAAAATAAAAAATAAAATTAAAGTTTTAAATATTCATTATTCTAGAAGTGATAAAAATTTAAAAATGAAATCCGTAGTGTTTTGTGTAGAATATGATCTATTGAATTAAATTCCATTTCAATTTTAAAGAATATATTTTTTTTTACCTTGAAGAGTCTCTGTAAACATATTTTAAAATATTACAAGAAACTCTTGAGTACATTTCTAAAGATTCATTTAAATTTTGTAAAAACTGTAACTGGATTTTAAAACTTATAGTAAATTAATTTTTTCATTTGTAATACTTGTTGGAAATTAAAATTAAAAGGGAAAGGAGAAACAGTAGAATCAATAATGTATTTATTAATCCAATTTTCGCAATACATATTGAAAATATTATAGTAAAAATAACTCCGAGTGATGAAACTACGAATAATGAAGAAGTGTTTTGTAATTCATTTTCAACTCTTTGAGGATGAACATTTTGTATGAATTCTTTTAACCTCGTTAAAAATACATTTTGTATTTTCGATTTTATTCGCTCATCCACTTCAACAATTTCCATTTTTTATTAATGAATTACCCACACATATCAATAGTTGTCACTGGTAATCTTTGTTAAAATGAGACGGGTGTTACAATCTGAAAGTTGATTGTTTAATTTTAAATATATATCGTAAGTTTTGTTATTTTTTAAATCGAAAAGTTTTTGAATATTTTTATTCACTCTCAAACATCCCAGACATTCCACATTATTCAAATGAAAAGCAATTATATACAGTTGTATCGTTTCTTTAGTTTTATTCGCTATAAATTCTCTGAGCTGATCATCGCAGTTCTTCATGTTGACTAAACTGTTAGATAGGGTATACGCAAGATTTGTTCAAAATCTACCACCTGATACAACTAAACTCGAAGATATTTTAGATGTATACGATATGGATATCGTAAGGAGTATTCAAGAAAAAACAGATGAAATCAATTATATACTAATTTATACCAACCCAAATTTAAATGTTAAAGATATTCATATAGAAAATGGTTATACGGTGACGTATGCCCACGTGTTAGTGATGCTAAATAAATTTCCAAAAGCAGATATCACATTATACATTACGGAAAATTCCGATAAACCGTCATATCCCAGCATAATTGATACTCATTATAAAAATAAAAAAAGAAAACTACAAGAAGTCAATTATGTTGACGCGAAACAATTAATTGAGGATTTCAAAAAAGAAATCGAAAACTATAAATTGTCAGACATTTAGAGGAATCCTCCATTTCAATGGACCTCTGTGAAGTATGTGGTGAATTTTACTCTCCACTTGCTGGACCACACGAACACAATATCAGTTTCCAAAACCATTTCACACAAATTCAATCCGCTGCAAGGTGCAGACTTGTTACATTTAAAGCGGACAACCCTCTAAATATTTCCTGCATCAGAACTTATATGGAATGGTTGAGAGATAATGTCGTCTACCTGTTGAAACACTATCAACAAATGCATGATAGTATAAAATATAATATGTTATTGGAATGTAAATTTTCAAAGTCCAACGATGAATTACAAATAAAAAGTTTTAAAACTCAAAATATAACGGTTTTCAATTTGACCGATTTAGACGAACAATACACGCTGAATATAGAAAAATTATTATTAGAAAAGTCCGATTTAGAAATGAGAGGTTCAGGTTGGGCCATCCATGCTATAATCAAATTGGAATTAAGAATCAACAGATACGAACCCATATGGGGTTCCTCCTCCAGATTCAAACTCCCATCTTTCATAAGAGGTAAAAAGTCTATAGTAAACCCGTTTCGCGGTAAAACAAACTGTTGTAACAATTTATGTTTCAAAATTGCCATAATGGGAAAACTATTAGCTGATTCCCGAAAAAATTATCACAACATCCTCAACTACTTTAAATATGTTCATTTGAATAATAAATATAAATGGTGTATCCCATTCCCAGTTAGACTCGATGAAGTGAGTACATTCAAAAATACGAATAACATGTCTATAAACATATACACAATCAATGGTAAAAAGATCGTTCCCCTCAAAGTTACATCGAAAAGAAAACCAGATCACAGGGATATACTGTTTTACAAAAACCACTACATGTGGATAAAAAACTTCGAAGCTTTCGTCGGTAAACAGTTGGTAAACTCTGCACCCAGACTCTTTATTTGTCGCCAGTGTCTAACATACTTTTACAAAAAAGAACAACTTCTCAACCACGAACCCTCTTGTACTAATGAACCGACTACTGTCACTCTCCCCAAGAGAGGAAAGTTATTCTTTAAGAATTTCAACCGTCAATTGAAAATACCTTTCGTCATCTATTGTGAAGTAGAACAGGAAATAGTTAGAGAGGATACCTGTGAACCCGATCCAACCACTTCGTTCATTCATCGAGTCGGTGTATTCAGTGTAAAAAGTCTCACTTACAATATCGTCAATGAAAACAGTAGAATAGTTAAAACGAAAAAATTTACAAATATTACCACGTTTGTGAATTCTTTAGAAAGTGAATGTGAATTGATCGGTAGACTCTATAAAAGAAACATTCCCGTGACTCACCATCCAGATCCTCCTGAAGATGGTACACCCTGTCATATCTGTGGTAAAGGTATGTTCAACGGTGATAAAGTCATCGACCACAATCATTTAAACGGAGAAATAAGGGGATTCGCCCATTCAGTCTGTAATATAAACTATAGATTGCCCCACTTCGTTCCCGTCATCATCAAAGATTTAGGAGTAGAACTGTTAAACCACTTCACCAGCATGAATGATAACATAAACTTCATTCCCTACAAGGGTCAAGTAGAGAAATTCCTCTGTATTTCCAAGAGATTGAGGAATATAACGATGAAATTCCTAGACTCTTCCCAATTCGTTCCCGATATCACATTCGATAAATTGGAAAGGATAAGATCCTTGTGTTTGAAACACTACGGACTCGATATGTTTTACTATTTGACTATAGGTTCTTACAGTTTCGATGCCATGTTAAAAATAACAAAAGTCAATCTAGAACTATTGAACGACATAGAAATGTATAAGATGATAATGAGCGGTATAAGAGGTGGATTCACTTCAGCTGTCAAACCCTACGCCAAATCAAATAACCACTCACTGCCAGACTACGATCCCTCCCAACCGACTTCATTCATATACTTTTACGATATAATAAGTCTTTACGCTACCATAATGTTAAAGTATCCACTGCCCATAGACAATTTCCAATGGGTAGACGATCCAGATTCGATAGATTTGAATAACAAACCACAAGATGTGGGCTACATCCTAGACGTAGATTTAAAATATGAATACAATGAAGTACACAAAGACTATCCACTATGTCCTTACCGTGTTGAAGGTAAAGGTCTGATATCCTCTTTCGGACATAGAAAGAATTACATCATACACTATACAGAGCACTCCAACAAGCCCTGTCAATGGGACTAGTATTGGAGAAAGTCCACAGAGTGATTTCATTCAACGAATCCTATTGGTTAAGCCCGTTCATAAAGCTGAACACAGATTTAAGGTTACTCTACTGCCAAGATGGAATCCTTTCAAATTTCTTCAAACTCCAATCCAATATAATCTACGGTAAATCGTTAGAGAGAGTAACCGATAATTTGAATAAGTATTTCCTACACAATAACCCCAGAAAACTGATGAAACTCATAAAGCAACCCAGATTCACAGACAGACTAATATTAAACGAGAATAACTATATAGTATTTATGAAAAAGAGAAAAGTACGCTGTAACAAACCCGTATATTTAGGATTCTCAATCCTAGATCTGAGTAAACGGTACATGTACCAAATGTATTACGATAAATTGAAGAAACACTTTCCTCCTTTCGATTTGATATACACAGACAACGATTCATTCGCATTACACATATTTTCACCAGACGATTCCTTCACAAAACAAGTGGACTTCATCCATACAACAAACCTGGGTTCATTCAAAGATACAAGTCCAAACAATCCCATATTGGATTTCCTAACAGTGAGATGTAAAACATACGGATACAGAACCAAAAACGATATAACATTGAAAAACCTACCACAATCATTCAATTTCACCAATTACAATAATCTAAAACTATACGGTACATACAAAAGAGTGATAAACAATAAAGTATACTCAATAAATCAGAATAAGTCTCTCATCCAAACCCCCCCTCATTCAATCACCAGACTAGACTAATGATGAAATGCAAAAAAAAGATCATACCCCAGATTCCTCTCATGTCTCCGATCTTGACAATGATCAAGTCTCAGATCAGATTCAAATATTTTCATTTGTCGATTTACCACAAAACCCATGTATTATTAAACTACCAAATTGTTTGTTTTTTCGAGTTGAATCTAATGGTGTACACTAAAAGGCAATCAAATAAAAATATCTATGTGAAAAGTGGAAAAACCCACTTTTGAGGGGTAAAATCCCCCACTTTCCCTACTGAAGTTGGGCCGATCTTACTGGTTAACGAACTCATCCAAGAGAATCTAACTTTACATGCCTGTACCAAATTTCATGATGATCAGACGATTTTTGCACTAGTTATCGTGTTCACAAGCACTCAAAATTGAAAATTCTATTTCCCATATAAGCCCATGTAAAATTTTTTAGTAAATCGTTATTTGAGCAGTTTTAAATGTGTTACCGACAAATAATCACTACGTATCCAGAAAGTACACATAAAAAGCCACAAGATAATATATATAATTATGTAATCGCAGAGGTGTCCCTACATCGATACAAACGGCAGCTCCCATGAAAACGACGGTAATAGCTTATTTCTAAAGGAAATTCGCTAACAAGAAACATCTGGATTTGTAAAACAAGACCAAGTAGTATCGCGGAAAGGGGATGTATTTGTGCAGGGAAATGAAAAGTTTACATTACTTGAAGAAAAGAATAATGCTTGGGATGGTAAAGGAAAGAAATTATCTTATATAGGTATGGGTACAGAATTCTTTGATGTTCCAGTTGTAGCACAAACTATATGTTCTAATCCATATAATGATGAACCTTACATATGTAGGTTTAAAAAAATACGTAACGTATCTCCTGGTATCAACGATTTCGATTGTGTTGTAGTTAGTCAATCTTTGATATTAGATAAACCAACTGGTGATATTTTTAATGCAGATGATAAGAAAATAGGTAATTTAAAACAAGGAAGTGATCCAAATGATGCTGCAACTGTAGGACAGGCTATAACAACTTCATTAAAGGACCATAAAGTATATACTTGTAATAATAAACGTATTACAGAACTTAAAGACCCTCAACATGTGGATAATGCTGTTACTGTTAATTTTCTTATTAAAGTTTTAGGAAATGCATTATTTGATATGTTCAATATTATTGCAACCCGTACACGTTGGGGTAATTGGGTGTCTGAATCCGAGAGAGGTAATTGGATTAAAAAGGAAATTTTTAATAAATACTTTATTAACCCTAATACGCAAAAGTTTAGATCATCAGATTGGGGTGATATTGATATTTAATATAACAACACAATAAACTACTTCATTTATGTCCAACTCGTCATAGAGTTAACACATAAGTTGTACATTGCGGTTATAAAAGGACAATAATGACATTCCAGTACATCAGTCCATATCGAGACACTGTAAGGAAAGGAGGCGGTTTCTCTGTTAAGTAAAGCTTTAAATCGTATTCCAGTAGGATCTATCGTAAATAGAGCAATAGACGCTTTACCATACGAATTTCATATACCGGGAGGTTATCAGTATTGCGGACTAGGAACTAAATTGAAAAAACGACTGGAAAGAGGTGATCCAGGCATAAACAAGTTAGATCAGGCTTGTAAAGAACACGATATCGCATATTCCACGTTTGCCGATTCAAAAAATAGATCGATAGCAGACAGAAAGCTTGCGGACATAGCTTGGCAACGAGTAAAATCAAGTGACGCTAGCATAGCAGAAAAAGCAGCAGCTTTAGCAGTAACAGCAGGTATGAAGGCTAAAACAGCAGTAGGAGGTGGAAAAAGGAGGAGAAGAAGGGTAAAAAGGAAGTCAACCACAAGAAAACATGGAGGAAATATAAGAAGACGACGATCTAGCAGAAAAGGCAGGAAGAAGCCCACCGTGTGGTCAATGGTAAAAAACGGGGCAGGTCTTTACCTAAGACCTTATCGTGCATATTAAATGAAAGAAATCAATTGGTCATACCACATAAAGCATTAACCAATATTGAATTATTTAAATATATTTCCTGTTTAAAAATACCATTTTTCCGCGGTGTGTTTATGAAAGACAGTTTACCAAAGAAAATGTGGCAAAATGAGACTGGAATTGTAAATTTGGATAATACTGAAGGGCCTGGCACCCATTGGGTTTGTTATAAGAAACTAAATAACAATGTATATTATTTTGATAGTTTCGGTAATTTGCCACCACCAAAAGAACTTCAAAATTACTTTAAATCTGCTAAAAACATATATTATAACTATAAAAGAGAACAACCTGATAATAGTTCAATATGCGGCCATTTATGTTTGGAATTTCTAGCTAAAAGTATCAGTCACTATTGAGATGTCTTCCTATACGGTATCATTAACAGGAAAATCGTCCACTTTACGAAGTATCCTTTTTCCAGCGTTACGCTTGCAAAAAGGAAGGTTTTGGGAGGCGGCACTATTGGACTTTACAACTTACAACTCTATTCCTAATGTTACGGAAGGTAAAAATAACGTATTGCATTATTATAAGGGAAAAGATGCCAGTGGGAAATTTACAGACTTACAAGAGTGCAGGTTACCCACAGGTTCTTATGAAATTGATCATATAAATGAATTTTTGCAAACTAAAATGGGAAAAGACAATATAACATTAAAAGGTAATAATAATACGATGAAAGCTGAAATTACTTCCAAATATTATATAGATTTTACTCAACCAAACTCAATTGGTGATTTATTAGGATTTTCCAACGATGAGCCTGTTTTAGAACCAGATTTAACACATTCCGGTAAGAAAACAGTAACAATATTAAAAGTCAATAGTATAGACATAACTTGTAACATTATACAAGGAGCTTACAGGGATGGGGCTAACACCCATATTATACATACATTTTACCCAAGTGTACCACCTGGATTTAAAATTGTTGAAAAGCCACAAAACCTGGTATATCTACCGTTGAACACCACTTTCATTTCAGACATCGTGTTGAGCGTATTGGATCAAGACGGTAACTTGGTAGACTTCAGAGAAGAGCCTATTACGATTAGATTACATTTAAAATCAACACTTTAATATAAAAACCATGGGTTTAACATTTAAAAGCGAACAACCTACGGGAAACCGCATTAGTAGCTCTTCAGCTGTGGAGGAGTTAACACGCGAGAACATTCGTTTCTTAGAGAGAGTTGGATTAAAATTAACCGATTATGGATATACTGGATACAGCGCAGGGTCCAACATTCGACGAAACCCTATGGGAAAAAGAATATCACACCCACAACCCTTACACTTCATCGAAATTAAACAATAACGATGAAATTCGTATTCCCATACAACATCAAGACATTTACACACTACCATGTGAAAGTTACTTGTATATTGAAGGAAAAGTTACTAAAAAGGACGGTACTACTGCTGGTACAACAGTTCCATTTATAAATAATCCTATGGCTTTCCTATTTGATGAAATTAGATATGAAATATCAGGTGTAACAGTTGATTCCACTAAAAAAGTAGGTATTACAACAACTTTAAAAGGACTAACATCTATAACACCCAATGAAACCAATTTACTTAAACCTGCCGGATGGGTATTACCTACAATTGACACGATCACTCCAAATTCAGATGGATATTTTGATTTTCATATTCCATTACGTTTGTTGCTTGGTTTTGCTGAAGATTATAGGAAAATAATATTAAATGTTAAACAAGAATTAGTTTTGTTGAGGTCTTCTAACGATAAAGACATTATTAAAGCTGCAGATAATACGACTGATGCAACTTTAGAATGGAAATTAAAATTAGACAAAATTGTATGGAGAGTTCCACATGTTAAATTAGCTGACGAGCATAGAATGCTACTTTTAAGGAAATTAAAAGCCGATCGTGATATTGTTATTCCATTTAGAAGTTGGGAATTCCATGAGCATCCCAGTTTACCTACTACGGATCGACACACTTGGACTGTTAAAACATCAAATTATGTAGAACGAGCCAGGTATATTATATTTGGTTTACAAACAGGTAGAAGAGACGACATCACTAAACATGCAGGACAATTTGATCATTGTGACTTGAAAAATATTAAAGTTTATTTAAATTCACAATTCTTTCCATACGACAATTTAAATGTGTCATTCACTAAGAAGAAATACAGTATATTGTACGATATGTACGCAAGATTCCAAAGTTCATATTACGGTAAAGCAAATACACCTTTATTATCACCTTCAAAATATTTCGATGCCTACCCAATAGTTGTAATTGATTGTTCTAAACAAAATGAATCAGTAAAATCATCAAGTGTGGATATAAAAATAGAAATGGAATTCAACGCGGCTATACCGGCTAATACAACTGCATACTGTTTAATTCTACATGATAAAATTGTAACATACACACCTTTAACTGGAATTGTTAATAATGTACTGTAAAAACCGGTTTTGTTTCATTCCGCGAGTATAAAAGCAGAGCGTACAGGCCGCTCCTCATCAGTTTGTTGCCTACTGTTGTATGGGTAGCATCGTATTCAATATGGCTTCTCCTAGTGGTACACCTGAAAATGTGGTAGATATTGAGAAGGAGATATCTGAGTTTTTAGATCTTCAAGGTCACCAGGAAGGAGGTGAACAAAACGTTTGCGGACAACTTCACGCCAGTAATACTGTTGAAGAAAAAGGTAAAAGAAGAAAGACTATACAAAAGAGAAAAAGGGATATTGAAGATAATATTTCTCCAAACATATTGAGTGAAGTATTTTTGCGAATATTTTACCCAATCTCTTCCAGTTTGGACAAAAGTGTTTTAATCGGTGTTATGAAATCGACAGATTATTCCCCTACTGTAATTTTAACTCATGGACCCAAAATGATTTTGTTTACGGACAGTGCTTGGGAATCATTTATGGAACACTTGCATCTGCTAGAATGCTATTTAAGTAGTAACATGTTTGGAAGAAAGACAAGAGTAGGACTTTTGGATTCAAATGTGGAAATCGATATTATTAAACAACGTGGTGATCATCAGCTGCGGTTTAGAGACACAACAAGACATGATAACAAAATTCAACTTAATCGAGAGGAGTTTTTCATTTTAACTTGTGCTACTGAACCTATAACAAGATACTTGAGACAACTGGTGTTTTCAAGTTCGATTATTAAAGATTATCTGGAAGACACTTTGGACAAACAACCGGACGCACCTATATTATACGGACCTGTGGATACTTCTATATTTAATAGAGTTCCTCATGAAGTACAGATGTGGAGACAATTGGAAAAGTACGCTCAACTACATAAGAAATCAGTATAACAGGAAGAAGAGGAAGATGGAGGAGAAGAATCAAGTGTTAGTGATGAAAACGAAAACAAGGAAAATATAAAGATGGAAACTTAAATGACAATGGTTAGTTTTTAAAACAATAACCAACATTTTGTGGGGTTAGGCCTATTGGGGACGGTGCCCACGTTAAATATACACCAACGCGCCAACAACTGTACGGCCTGGTATATAAAAGTAGTACCTACCGTGGTGTGGAAATCAGTTGACCTCCTGACTTCGTAATGAGCAGACGTGTGACCTTCAAAATGGACAAGGGAGAAGAAGAACAAGTAAAGTCCAAGCCTGGTATTATTGAGTTTCAAGCGTTTCGTGGTAATGATGATAGATTCATTATAAAAGAACTTGTGTTTTTGGACATGAATACAAGTGTTCCTGATTCGTTTTTATTTAAACCACCATGTTCTTATTCTTCTTTAACTAGTAAAGCCGCTACTACCAACAGATGGATTTCAAAACACTTCCATCATATCGATTGGTATGATGGTTTTACAAGTTACACGGACTTGTATCACATTATGCATCATTTTTCAGACAAGTTTACCAATATTTACACAAAGGGGCTGGAAAAGAAAAGATGGATCGAAGGATTTACTCATGTTCCGGTTAATGATGTGGAATTGGATAAGAATTATCAATACATGCTGGAAACAATATGTATTTGTACAAAAAGCCCAGAACATGATAAAGATAGACATTGCGCTTTGAAAAATGCCGATAAGCTCGCCTCTTACCTTCAAAGTGGGGAAGTGGGGAGTGGTGGGGGTAACGGAGAGTATATAAGTGAGGAGCAGACCAGGACCTGGCATGAGTATTACTCGAGATTCCGAGACGACAACATCTCCGAGCAAGAAGACGATCTGTAACCTGACTATGGCATCTCACCAGTTCCTTCAGACTTTGGTCGAGCAGTTCAATGCTCACTCCAAGTCAACAATATTACCTGTGAAGAAGTGCTCTGAACTAAAAGATGAAAAGCACTACATAATCCATGCTATGAAGAAGATGGAGACTACAGTTGGGGAGGCCATCTGCTGCAGTCTCAGCGAGGCACCGTTTACTCCGGGGGATGAGCCCAAGTTCCAGGTGTACCTGCCCAAGAGATTCGTCCATCTTCTACAAAACGAGGATCTTCGCTCCATTCAACCCGGCTGTCTATACCTGGTGTCCCACGGCTGCACGGGTAGCAATTCTACAGAGTTGACCATCCACATCGCTGACAAGCAGCAGTGTTAGATTTAAGTTTTATTATTGTACATATGTTATTGTAATGTTTTATAAATAAATAAATCATAAAAGACAAAAAATCAATAAAAATAAAAAACAAAAAAATGCAACATATCAATATGTGAAGTTTGTCACATATGTTGCATTTTTTTTTAAACTTCGCGGGTGACCTTGACCTTTGACCTTTGCATTTCACAATTACCCCCACTACCGTAATTACCCCCACTACCGCACTAGGATTCAAACCTGCTTGGATGCGAAAAACGGTCAGTCTGTTGCCAACTAGCAAACGATGAGCACCTTGTACGAGCTTTGCTTACAACGAGTTATAACTTATGCATCTTTATTCCAAACGGCTTTACAAGATAATAGCCCTATAACAGTAAAGCAGGATATCGAAGAGTACAAGAAAGATAATAGAGGGTATTCAGGATACTCCTGGTATAGGTTCCAAGACGGGGAAAAGTTTTGTAGGCCTTGTGGCGATGCTGCCGTCAGAGACCTTCGACGGTTCGTACAGGAAGGTGGTAGAAAACAGTTCGGATTTCTAGCACCGATGTTTAGATTTGAAAACTACAAGGACACCTGTGCTATTTGTTCCATCCCATTGTATCGATGGAAAAAATTTAGAAGTGTTTAATTGGATCTTCCATACCCCCACCACCATTACCCCCACCACTTTTTCATGTACCTCCAAACGCTGTGCCTCGGCTTCATTTCTACTCCAGCAGCCAACCTAGCAACATCAGGATGTCTCTGAACGTCAGTTGCGCAAGTTACGAGGAGGTGAGCATCAAGACTCAGCAGGAGCTAAACGACTTGTACAAGGAGTTGCAGCTGATGGTGGCACGAGGCTACCGTATAAACGTGCAAGTTTACGCTTGCAATATACGGAACACCCGGCAGTCAAAGGAAGAGCCTGGACACTCCTCGACAGCTTCCTCACCGACGTCCATGAAGACCGAGCCGGACAACTTAGATTACTTCAGCTGACTAGCAGTTGTATTTCTTGTTCTAACCATTGTAGAATATGTTTATTTTTTCATTATATTAAAGAAGTAAATGAGCAAAAGCACCTATCTTGTTACTGACATATGAGCTCAGTAACAAGATAGGTTTTTTAAAACACGGTTTGAATGACCTTGAAACTTCCCCCTCCACTGCTTTACTACCCCCACCACCTGACTATTAATGTACATGGCACATCACAATTGGAAACCTCATTCCATCTTCAACAGCCAAACCGACAACATCAACAATGGCAAACCTACCAACGGATAAAACATGTCCTCACGTTTGCTGTGACTTCGTCCACGAGTTGGAGAAGAGGATGCAGGAAAGGGCGATACGAAGAAAGCAGATACACTCAGAAAATATCATGATAGTCAACGGCTATCTTTTATTGTTCGGCCTTATTATGGTTGTACTTTTCATACTGTATGGCATAGTCACATGTGTCGGCAAGGTTGCAGAAGAAAACGCTCGCCACCATCAATTGGAAAGTTTCAATGTTACTTTGTAGGTTTTCCTTTTTTAAAACTCCGTTTGGATGACCTTGAAAATTCCCCCACTACTCCACCACACCCCCCACCACTTCACCATGTTCCTGCATGAGCATCACATCAACCGTCATTCCTTGTCCGACAAGCAACCATGGCAGACAACAACACCATCAGCCAAGCTGACTCCACTACTGATGTTGGTACAAGTACGGGTTGGACACTGTCGATCGATAGTGTACACTATTTGGAAACAATTTGCGAACGGATGAAGGAAATACTGCGGGACAACCCTGGGATCATAATACAAATGAATTTAAATTATGATTGGTCCCAAGTTAGAATGCAAGGGGACGATAACAACGGTCAACAATCTCCACAATATTCGCCCATGTCCCCGATCTACCCTTACGGCGAGTCTGACGTCGATGAAGATGAGGCTAATGAGGATGTGGGGGACAACGAGGCTGAAGAGGAGTAACCTTCATTCCTTTTTTTTTAAAACCCAAATTGGATGACCTTGAGAATTCCCCCTCCACTATTTCCTTTTTTTTAACCCAAATTAAATGACCTTGAAAATACCCCTTCCACATACTTTTGGTTTACCCCCTCTACTTTTCAATACTGTTACCACAGTCTGTAGCTCACATCATTCCTTGCTTAGCTATCATGGCGGACAGCACTCTTTCTCGAGTTGACTCCACTACGGATGAAGAATGGCCATTTTCCTGGAATGTTCATCTGCAAGACTCGGCAGAAGTGGATATGTTGCATGAGAAATTGGTGTATGTATTAAACGAAAACCCCAACATTGAATGTAGAATGACTATGGATTTCGATGCGACAGGGGTCCACACTCAACCTTCCACTTCCAGCCAGCCTGAGCCTCAGCTACAGCCGAAGAACTTTACACATCTTTACACTCCAATACGGCCGGAGGATGTGGTTATCAGCGAGGCAGACTCTACTACAAGTTATATTGAGCCAACAAATTGGAAGCTTGTTGTTGACACCTTACACAAGGTAGACTTAGTATGTGACAAATTAAAGGAATTGATGATGCAAGATCCTGGTCTTCGTTTTAAAATTGATTTGTTTTTCATCTGGGGAGCACCTGCACGGGGCTCTTCGTCTGACAGCTCTCCAAGTACAACGGACGAGGAGGAGGAGGACGACTAGTTATCTTTTTTAAAACTCCGTTTGGATGGCCTTGACCTTTCCCCCTCCACTGAGTTTATTTAAGGTGCACTCTCAATGACTGCAGCATCATTTCATCGCGCACCTTCACCACAGCAACATGGAGAGTCAACTCAACTACTGTTGCAAACGGAAATGTTTTTCATGGCCAAATGACATTGATGTGGTGGATGGCCTGGCGTGTAGAAAATGTGAAGCTTTTGGTCAATGCATGTGTAAGTGCAAGTCTTGGAAGGAGCCGAAACCAGAGTTGAAGACATTAAATGTGTACCAGATGAGAGGGCATAAGTACACTTGTTGCCCTGAACGTTGCATTGAATTCACACTAAAACAGCTAACTGGCTGCAAATTGTGCAACAATCATTTTGCAGGTTTTTGCAAACATTATTTAGGAGCCTGTCAGTACAGATCAACTTGGCATACAGAAGCACTCACTATCAATGAAATCGCTATAGATACACAAGAGTAGTCTTTCTACTTTTTTCTTTTTTAAAACTCCATTTGGATGACCTTGACCTTTCCCCCTCCACTCACCTTAGTTTATATAAACCCCATTCCCACTGACCACAGCATCACTTCATCGTGCTCCCTCGTCAAAGCAACATCAACTATGGAAAGTAAGCGCATCTCATGTTGCGAGCATAGGTGTTTGGAGATACAAGACGTCACATATTGTGCAAAGAAGCGTTGGGAGGAAGAGACGGGGACAACCTATTGCTGTGAGGATAAGTGTTTCCTCTTACCAAAGTGGCAAGTGGATGGGCTGGCCTGCCGGCAATGTGAATGCTTCGGATGTTGCAGGTGTAGATGCAAGAACCAACAGCTGCCACCACCGGTACTACAAACTTTCAAAATCTACAAATCCAACTACTTTTATACTTGTTGTCCGCAGCGGTGTATTAAGTTTCACTTTTCCAATCTTACCAATTGTCGGAAGTGCTACGGACAACCTGATAGGTGGTGCACCTGTTTTCTGGACTCCTGCCGCTACAGATCGGATTGGTTTACAGATCCGTTAGAAATTGATGAAGTCGCCCAGGAAGCACAAGAGTAGTCTTTCTACTCTTCAACTTTTTTAAAACTCCATTTGGATGACCTTGAGATTTCCCCCTCCACTTCCCCATATACCTAGAGTACACAGAGCCTGACAGTCAGTCACTCGGTGGCTGTCGTGGGGTGCGCATCGGTGTCGGCGCTCCGTTGTTAGGTTTTCAAGGTCACAGTAATATCAAATTGTTGGTGTTGTGCTGGTTCAAGGTCATCTGAGGGATAACCGATTGCCCATTTAGGCAGGGTCATGTCAGAAACTCAGGTTTAACTTGGCACTTTTGCCGTTTCTCGTCGAATATTCGCTCCAAGTGGTCAAGGTCACGGGGACTCGGACTGAAACTCGGAGCGTAGTGCGAGAAACGGCAAAAGTGCCAAAAAAATTTAAGTTTCGGCGTGACCTTGACCTTAGTGGCATCGGTGACGTCATTTTGATGACGTAAGGGGTGATGACGTCATCAGCACGTCATTTCTGTGACGTCATGGGTGTGACGTCATTGAAATGACGTCATTGGTGATGACGTCATCGATTGCGTCATCGATGACGTCATCGATGACGTCATCGGTGAGGTCATTGACCTCGATGACGTCATCCCTCAGGTGACCTTGAACTGGCCCAGCATCCCCAATTTCACACTACTGACCGTTTTTACGAGAGTTATCGTGTCTAGGGACACATACAATATGTAAATATAAATATTAATAAATATTGTTTTTGGTTTCTGGCCACCTCAAAAGTAAAAAGTAACATGGTCCCGGACTTAGTTGTTACCATGAGACCTTCTTATGGGAAATTTGCTAAAAAAGCTATATTATATGTAGAGATGTAAACAATGTCGGAGTTATAGAATAACGCGCCATAGGCGAGTAATACCTCCTTAATAAACCTCGTAATACCTCCTAGACTCCTAGGATGTGTTGCGTGGGCACGCGTCTAGCAATAAGGGTGCCAGCCAGCACCGACCAAGTTCATACAGTTTTCTGCTGAATTGACTTCCAATTCTTGCCACATTTGACATTTTTTGCATAATGGCGCTTATGTTTTTGTAGGCCTAACATGACAGGTTTTCCTTATTTTATGAAGAAACAATATTCTAAAATGTAAACATGTGAACCTTATGTCTAGCTTGATATGTCAACATATCAGGTTTTGGCGTCTTACACATGTGTGAACTTCATGTCAAACATGATAAGTCAACTTCCGACCAGGTTTGACGTCTTTGTGGATATAATGCCATGTCGAATTTTGCCATCTAACATTGAGTAAGTAGATGGCAGCAAAGCGGGTGCAGCGGATGTTATGACTTAAATCAAGACTTAATCTATAATATATACAGCCGCATGTGTAACTGACTCACTCACTCACTCACTTATGATATTAAAGTCCTGAAGCGACCGTTTAAGATAGAGACTTGAAATTTGGCATGGACATTCTTTGAGATGTTTAAATTTAGGAAAAATCATAAAACTACAACTTTTTTACTTTTAAACTATAAAAAAGGTAAAAAATAAAGATTTGTCGGTAACGTAGTTCAGCCGTATCAGCGTATATCACCGCGTGGTATCGTAGATCACTTTGCAGGTTTAGTTCTCGCTCGTGTTTAAATGATCTCTTTCAACTACACCCGTGTTTGACTAATGTTGTATCCACTATAAACATGAACGTCTTGTGTGGACGACGGTGTTTTGATGCGTTGATAGCGGGTTAATATACCATGTTAATACTCGCTTTGATTTATACATCATTAATGCCCAATAACTACAAATTTTCAACTTTCAAATTATAAAAAATTCCAAAAAGACGAGGTGTAAGTAAGGAAGTACTTTGGTTCTTAAAGATGTCGTTTGGAGCGCTATTATAGTCGCTTAGTTCTCGCTTTTATTTAAATGATATCTTTTAACTACACCTCTTCCCGATAATTATTCTCAATTGGGCGCATAGTTGTTTGCGCATGATTTTCCCTCTTATTGCTGTGATATTATTGAAAATGAAATTTACTGAATCGAAAGCGTATCTTTACATTCAGGTGGTGTCCGCTTTGATTTCTATATTAATTGCTAAAAATATTTTAGGTCTTATTATATTTTCTAGACTTTAGTTTTCTCATGCTGGAAAATTTCTTGTAGGTTTTCGCACAAAAAATTACCTAATACAGTAATTATAACTTAATTTTCTACTATTTGTATGCTGTCTCTATATGAACCCCCAGATTGAATATAGCGCTTCAGTTGATAGTTCTGGTGCAGTTTTACTTTGAAGAGTTGAACGTGTCCCAACACGTTTGACATCCGGTCTTTGACCTATTTGCTGCTGTCCAATCAGGCTTAGATTTTAGTTTAGGAAACGATTGAACATATTAAGTTATAGAACGATATGACTTTCCATTCTTACCTTCGCTAACTTTTACCTACTTCCGACGTTTTTTAAGACCATCTACATATCTGATGACCCATCAGGCTGAGAAATATTATAATAACCAATTGAATTAAACTCAATAGTAATTTTTCTCGCTGCCACTTTGTCCGTCAAACTTCCTCGATGCAGTGCTCTCACCTAAAGTCTCGATTAACCCTATTATTGTTGTAATTGAAACCTATTCTATGCTTATCAATTATTGTAACTCTTTCAGTATATTTTAATTTAACCAATAATTCTTTTTTGGCTATTATTTCACAATTGGTATTCTATACTACCATTGGTTTACTACCATTGGATTACTACCATTGGTTGAAAATGCATAATGTACGCCTATTTTATGGTGCTTAAGTTGCAACTTTCTTCATTTTAAGACTATATAAAGACTTTAAGACTTCATTATTATAGTACCTAATACCCTGTGATCTATTACATACTACTAGGGCTCTATTTTTATTAATTTTCTGAACTAATATATATAACATTTAAAATTGTTAAATTAATAATTGCTGATTTTGAATGATAAAATTGTTATCGTTCCTCTATATGGTACATATATGATTCCTGCGTTTCTTGGCTACCCCGTGGCGGAACTGAAGCATCTTAGCCTATAGCATATTTTTTTTTAATTTCAAATATCTTGATTTTGTTCCTTTTTTCTTCTATTACATACAACAATCCTCTATATAAACTTATAATTTTATTATTTTTTTATCTTTTCAGAATACAGCTATTACCTCAATCATGTGCAATCATAATCGTATCTCCCAAATTTTTACACAACAACTTTTGAGCATTACTATTTACATAGTTCATTAATATTTCACAACTCCATTATATTTTTTAACGAATTAAGGGGAACTAGGGAGTGGGATTAAACCATGAGCCGTGGGCAAATTTCAAAGCTTATTATTATTTATTGTGAGTAGTGTGTATTGGCGGCTTCTGTTACTGTCGTTGGAGTTGAGCCCTCAACTAGCCTGTTCATTGTATGAGGTTTTGACAATAATTTACGGAATTGGGGCAACCAATTATTGGGTTGGACCCTCCATCAAGCATAACACATAGAATATTTACATAAATAATTATTTCACAGCTCAATTTTTTAAAATTATTTACAAAGGAGGGGTATTAAAACCTACTAATAGGAGATTATTGAAGCTTTTTTTACTATTGATTGTGAATTTAGAGTATTAGATGGTTTTGTTACTGTCTTGGCTGTTCAGATCTTGTGTGGAACTAAACTATTTCAAACTTGACTTTTTATTAATTCAAACTAGGGGGCAACTCCTAAAGGGGCGTGGGGGCGGAGCCCCCATCGAGCCGTAGGTGAGTCTAAATTATATACTCCCGAATGTGTAACTGACTGACTCACTCATCGGGGTATCAGAAATTCATCAATTGTCGGTAAAGTAGATTAAGCGAAGTTTAGTTATATCACCCATATATCATTTACTACACAGTAATTCCCAAGCGAGAACTAAATCTACTTTACCGACATTTGATGACTTTCTGATACCCCGATGAGTGAGTGGGGAAGTACATACCAAACAAAAAAAAATAAGTGTTATGAATGCCTTTTATTCTACCTGTTAGGCCATACTGTTGTTTTACAATTAATTGTTAGGTAACTGATTGTTTTGAATTGTTTGTTGTTACTTAGCGATTTTTACATTGTTTGTTACTTACTGACCTAAAACTTTGGTTTCCAACTAATCGAGGTAAATTGCTAATTTTTAACTAATGTTTGACTTATCCCTGTAACTCCAACAGGATTTATGAGTAGTATTTATAATAATTATTCTTAAATTATAACATACATTTTTATTTTGCATCGAATAGTATTTTTGTGATTAGCCTGTAGCGGGTTCATAACAGTTTGTTCATGTTGTCCTATTTTTTTCTGACGGTATTTATTTTTTCATTTAAATAATAGTTTATACAGTATAATAATTAGTTTATGCAAAATAGTTTATTTAGCTTAGCCATCCTACATTTTCATCCATTTTATCCAGATATTTTTTCATACTTTTTGCGCTAGGAGGGTGAGGCAAGGCATGGCGTCACATCCCCTGACGACTAGTTTACTACAGAGTTTCTTTTAAAATCTATTCTAGTACTCAGGTATAGTAGGTACGTAGAAACTACACGTACACCCACACTCATAACCTAATCAGTACAGTTAGAGTATCAAACAAAATTAACAAGTTTAACTTAAAATCTGTACTAGTACTCAGGTATAATAGGTACATAGAAACTACACATAAACCCACACTCATAACCCTAATCAGTACAGTTAGAGTATCAAACAAAATTACAACGAGGGTTATGGGGTGGAGGCCTCAACTACCATGTTCAGTGCTTGAGATTTTTACGGCAATTAAAGAATAGGGGCAACTATTTCTGGGAAAGGGGGTGGAGCCTCCATATACCATAATATCTAGAATATTTCCATAATCGATCATGATTTCACAATTCTCATTTTTTTACGAACTAAGGAGAACTAGGATGTGATTTTAAAGAACGAGCTACAGGCGATTTTCGTATTAGCCGGTTTTCTTACTGTCTTAGCGGGCAGTTCTTCGGTGGGCCTCACCTGCAACTCATTATCGGTGGATTTTTAAATTTTCTAATATCTTTCTTAAGTATTTTTTGTCTTTCATTATATACAGCGTACCTCAATTAAAACTTATAATTTTATTCCACTTTTATTCATTTTGAATACACCAACTACTTACATCATGTGGCCAAAATTTTAACACATATCAATTTTTAAGCATGATATCTAGAATATTTACATAGTCCATTATTATTTCACAACTCCATTCTATCCCTACAATTACTTATATTTAAAATATTCCCATTGAAGGTTTTGATTATTTTAGGTGAGATATTGCTGTACATTACATATATAAATATTTGTTCATTTCCCCAAATGTTTTTTTCTTTATACAAGAACCTAGATCTACTGTCTAAGGAGGCCTAAGAATAATCAATTATTTTATAAGTTTTCGTAAGTCATGATTTGACAAAACCATTGTCAATATCAACACTCTTTATCTAAAATAAGTTTTTCCATTTTTTATTGGTGAATTTTACAGGCCGATTATTTTTATTATTATTACCACCATGCACCTATAGTTTTATTTTATCCAAGCAAGGCATTTTAGTTTACAGTTATTAATGTGAACTTTTGCATCGATTTGGAAATGTTTAGAATTTTTTATTTATTTTCCTAAGTGGGGACAGTTTTTTTATGAATTAAGAGACTAGGGACAAAGAAAAAAGCCATAAGCAATTTTCAAACTTTTTATTAGTATTAATTGTGAGTAAAGTTAAATTGGCAGTCCACTACTTCGGTGGTACTAACCAGTTTAATAATTTAGACTTAATTATTGATTAACAAGATTTTCTTAATTTTTATACGTTATTTCCTTTATTTGCGCTAAGTAACCAAGATGCGTGATCCCACAACTTTTTAACACATAAGTTTTGTTTTAACCGTTTCTCTACCTTTCAGGTTTAAATTTGTAGCATATTTGAACATTTGTAATGGCTAAGCTCTTTTCAAGTGAACAAATAATTTTTTTTACAAAAATGGACCTTTAAACACATTTAATTCAAATTTAATGATAATTCGATATTTTTGTACTTTTTTCATTGCACCAAGTTCTTAGTTGCGCGATGACGTAATGTCCCTCAACGATTCTTTTGTCATTCTTTAAATATCAAAAAATTCTCACATATAAATTGAAGATACACTCGCAGCCTGTAAAAAGCTAAGATAATAATTATTTTATTATTGCTTTTTACTTTTAATCTCCAAGTAACATTATGTATCCCCCCAAATTAACACTAAGCTTTTATGAAATCTTGAACTTTGAGCTCTGGCATTCAAATTATAACTATGAAAGATATATCTATGACGTAACGACGACTCTAATTTGGGCTTTAACTACTCAGGGGCAACCCCTGAGGGGGCATGGGGGCGGAGCCCCCATCGAGCCGTAGGCGAGTAGCACAGTATAATTTTACAACAGTGGACATAACAGATTTGGGCTTATTTCGTCACATTGCTATTCGTGGGAATTTTGCATATACCGTCGTGTAGGTCTCTGCGAGACTAATGCAGTTATATTGATAACTCAATTTCGGTAAACATATCAAGTTAAGGTTTTACCCTCAGAAATTTCTTTGGAATATTTACAAGTTGCAGTTGCCGTTGGAATATTCACAGTGCAGTTGCAGTGATTTAGTTCTGCACTCTCGTAGCACACTCAGGCAATAACGGCGCCTTCGGTACATATCCGCTTGTACAGTTTACCCCACTAGGAACGCGCCAGGACCGGGGAGTTGTAATGTAATGTAATGGACAAGGGCTGTTTCATTCCTTTGATGTTACAAAATGCCGCTTTTGTTCAATTTGCGTGACGTCATCGGCCTGATTTTTTGTTTATCACCATCAGCTGTAATGATTTAATGTTTATGTTTTCTTCGAATCTAATTTGGCATTTTGAACGAAAATCAATATAGAATTTAGTTAAAAAAATATTTATTTTTGCTAAGTTATGTTGTATTAAGGATGGGTTGTTGTTCGGTTTCGACATGTAAAAACAATTCCCGGAAAACAAGTAAACTAGGTGTAGAGATCGTCTACCACCGTTTTCCAAAAAATCCCATCATTTCTGAGGAATGGGCAAAAAAGTGCACTCGGGTGAATGGAAGGCCAATAAACGTGAAGAAAGCCTACATTTGCAGTGACCATTTTTTGCCTTCAGATTATGTTGATGACATGAAAAACAGATTATTAGGGTTGCCACAAAGAAAAATTCTATGTACAACGGCAGTCCCTTCTTTAAATTTGCCTCATCAATGCAATGTAAATGGACGCAATACCTATGGGCCAACCATTGAAAATAACCCTATTAATAATAAACGTTCCCTATCCCCTTTACAAATTGAATGTCCCCCTATCAAAAATGGACATAAACATAACTTAACTACCCAAATTGAGATACAAAACGTACCTATACCATCAAACAGTGACTCTGCAACAAGTGGTACCGTCGAGATTGGGCCTACGACTTGTAATTGTGTGAAAACTTGCGAGATGTGCAACATTATTCGTCAAGAGAAAGTTATGTTGAAGAAATCTGTTACCGTTTAAAAAAAAAACAGCTAAGGAAAGAGAAAAATCGATTTTCGAAAAAATTGGCAAAAGTCAGAAATGTTCATAGGAGGCAAATTAATAACTATGCCAAGCAAAACCACCACCTAAAAAAAATTAAAAGAATGAGACTTGAATGCCAAAAAAAATCAAACGTGATCTCTTCAGTACAAGATTTTTAACACCAACACAGTTGAAATCGTTAACATCCAATCGAAACGTAAGATGGACAAGTGAAGACGTGTCACGTGCTGTTATGATACGGGCATTATCTCGCAAATCTTACGATTTTTGGAGAGAAACTGTAGGATTTCCCTTGCCCTCTGCTGCTACATTAAGCCGGTGGTGTGCGAAATTTACCTGCTTGCCAGGAATTTTAAATAATGTACTGGAGATAGTCTCTAAGTGTTGCATTAACTTATCTGAAATCGAAAAACTGTGCGTTTTAAGTTTTGATGAAATGCACCTAGACAGCAAAGTAGTTTATGATGTTGGGTTAGATCAAATTCTTGGACCTTGCTCTAAAGCCCAAGTGGCTCTGATGAGAGGTTTTTCCTCTAATTGGAAACAACCAATATTTTATAACTTTGACGTAACCATGGACAGTCAGTTAATGCACGCTATTATCAAGGCCATTGAATACAAAGGAATAAGAGTCTGTGCCATTGTATCAGATCTGGGTGGTTAGTACATTGTGGAAGGAACTTGAGATTTCTATCAACAAAACGTTTTTTGAAAATCCTTCAGACAACCAAAAGAAAGGTATGGGTTTTTGCAGACATGCCCCATTACTTGAAACTACTGAGAAACCATTTTCTTGATGAGGGGCTTGTGCTGGAAAATGGGACCCAAATAAATGTCGATATTTTAGAAGATGTTTTAAAAAAGGACAACGGGGAGATAAAGCTGTGTCACAAACTAGACCCGTCGTTTTTATATGTTAAAGGGAATGAGAGACAGCGAGTTGGGCCAGTCAAAGCAGTTTTTTCAAGAACTACTGCGAAATCAATAGAGGTGTTAACCGGAAATAACGAAGGTTGCAGAGTTCTTTGAGCTAGTTGATTCATTTACTGATATAATGAACAGCAAGGTACCACACGCTCAAAACTCACATCCGATGAAAGCTGGGTTTGGCATTATGCCTCATTACGAGACACAAGTCGAAATTTTAAACAGAATAAAAAATGTCACTTCAACTATGAGAGTAAAAAACAAAAGAAGTTTATTGCCATTTCAAAAAGGTATCATTATATCTATTACATCACTATTCGGACTTTATGAAGATGTTAGTAAAATGTATGGAGTCAAATACATTTTAACAACGAGACTAACACAGGATGCACTGGAAAGCCTATTCAGCCTTATCCGAGGAGCTGGCCATTTTTACGACCACCCTAGTCCATCTGAGTTCCTGTCACGGATTAAGAAAATAATGCTGTCAAATAAGATGCCAAAACCATCGAATAAAGCAAATGTCTGTGACGTTGCTGAACAAAGTGGGAATGTGCCAGTGTACTTAACGGCAGAGTTTTTTT
Organism: Neoaliturus tenellus; assembly: GCA_030545055.2. NCBI lineage: Eukaryota > Metazoa > Arthropoda > Insecta > Hemiptera > Cicadellidae > Neoaliturus > Neoaliturus tenellus. The sequence goes on from CM061534.1 coordinate 136,239,561, forward strand.
TGAAAATGCGTTTTACCCAGGCGAGGTAGAAAACTTCATCTCTCCAGTTGAAGGTGAGCTTTACTTTGTTTTCTTAAATTACCGAAAATCTCATATTATTTATATTTTATTACTTTAAACACAGCCCACTTTTATTAAAAATATCGTAATTACAAAATTAGTTAAGGTTTAACATACGGTAATATATAAAAGCCCACTGTAAAACTTGATTTAGTTGTTTCTTTTTCAGAAAAAGAATATGACGAATGTTGTTTGTTCCCTTATGACGTGGACTCCGATGACACAAAAGAAAGATCCTGGGCCGAAGAGGAGGCTTTGCATTATGTTGCAGGATATGTAGCTTATAAAGTAAGGGAACACGATCCAACACTTGGGACGATTACGAAAAATGTTCCTCCTAAAACAAGGCCAAAGGAAAAATGGATTAACACTCTTTCCTATGGGGGACTAACAATTCCGACTGAATCATGGATGAAAACAGTAGAAGGATTTGAAAATGTTTTCAAATCAATCCATGGGGAAACTGAGTTTTTCAGTACGCAGCGAGGGGTTATAAAAGAATTAAGAAAAAGACTCACGGAAAAATTTCCCAATGTATGCCCTCAGGCTATAAATGTCTATTCAAGAGGGAGAACATTTATTCGAATAAGACATTTTAACGATAAAAAGTCTACTCAAAGAAGTTGCACAAAAAAAGTAAAAAATGGTTGTGTTCACAGAAATAAAGTTTTAAAAAGTTTTAATAGCATTTTAGTATTTCTTTATAGGCTATCAATACTGTGGATAACATATACATTCCACTCATTCCAGCAGTTTTCCCCAGTTCTGATAGGCTACAGTATAAAATTTTGAGCATATGGATCATATATAATATATTTAATAAATTTGATAAAAATTTATTTGATAAATTTTATAAACTTTGGTCTTAAATCCCATTATATCTATGGGATTTACAAAGTTACTTATTATATTACAAAGAAATATGTAGCATAATCTTCGGGGTGTATTATAAGAAGCTTTACAGTTTATCTGCACACAGTAAATTTCTTTAAAACTTTAAAACAAAATATTATGCTATAAATATGCTACATAAATGACGGGCAGAGCCCATTCTAACTTGTCAATACGACATTTATATAAGATTCGTGTTATAGGCTACGTTGTGTTCACACCGACGAAAGTGATGCAAACAAATGTTTCATAACTCGGATTCGGCATCAGACAGTAAATTGACATTTAAGCAGACGATCCTCTGCATTTGCACTATCAGCTGGTAAGACAAAATCAGGCCGATGACGTAATATGTGAATCGTTTTTAGATTGGTTTTAGCAGCTAATCTAAAACCAATCTGCGTTTTAGATTGGTTTTAGATTAATGGCTTATAATCGCCGGTCCTGGGAACGCGCACCGTTCAAAACTCTAATTCACAATTACTGTACATCACAGAAAAATTCTGATTGTGACATAAAAATCAAATCAAGGGGGCAGTAGTTGATTGCTCTTTTCAAGAGTTAACTGGTTATGTTTTCATTACGATTCAATATTTTTCTGTCAAACTTTATTTTACAATCTGTTCAAAATACATAGAACATAAGTAAAAATGATACAAAAAATATTCACATGAGCAAGTATTTGTCCAGCGACAAATCTTGTTGCTTATTTACTGCAAATTAGGCATATCTGTATGGCAGGTCCAACACTTTAACACACCTTTTTAGTCGGTAAATTGAGTCACTATTATCAAGTAAGTTCACAGCAAGATTGTTCGGGCCGACTTTCCAGCTTCATTTGATATTTTTCACTGAATCTTGTGATCTCTTCTTCAACAGTTGTCATTTTAAGGTCGTCATGTATAGTTTTGTTTGAAACATACCATGGAGCACAGAGTAATTTTCTTAAAGTTTTAGATTAGAACCTTTGTATAATGTTAATGTTTGATTTGCTAGCTGTCCCCCAAAGTTGTATACCGTAAGTCCAAATAGGTTTGATAATAACTTGGTAAAGCAAATTGTTGTTAGACAAGGACAATTTCGAACTTTTACCCAGTATCCAATTTAATTTTCTTACTTTCAATTCCATTTGTTGCCTCTTATTCCAAATATGATTTTTCCAGGTTAATTTTTGATCCAAGTGTAGACCCAAATATTTTACATTGTCCACTTCAGTTAATAAAATATTATTCAAGGCAACTTGTGGGCAGTATTTTGCCTAATCTAAGAGAGAATGTGATGTGTGTGGAATTAGTTTCATTTACCTTAATCCTCCATTTTGTTAGCCATTGTTGTAAATCATTTAGGAAATCTTGCAAGTGATCAGAGGCTATTTGAGGTGAGTCATGCATTGATAATAAAGCAGTATCGTCCACGGATGTGGCAACTTCAACATTTGGGTTTGTAGAAATATCAGACGTATATATATTAGGTATAACACAGGTCCAAGTATACTCCCTTGAGGAACCCCAGAGTGGATATCGGTTTGAGTCCAGTTAAGACATCTTCAAATTTAATTTGGAAGAATCGTTCACTCAAGTAGGACTTTAACAAATTGTAATACGTATGAGGTAGGGTAGATTTAATTTTGAAAAGAAGACCAGTATGCCACACTTTATCAAATGCCTGTTGCACATTTAAAAACGCGGCAGAACAGAACCTTTTTGATTCAAATGTGTTTTTTAGCGAATTTCCCATAGGGAATAAGCTATTACCGTAGGTCTCATGGTAAGACCTAAGCCCGGGACCATGTTACTTTTTCGTTTTTAGGTGCCCAGAGACCAAAAATAATAGTCATTAAAATTTTTATATATATATGTATATATATATATATATATATATATATATATATATATATGTATATATATATGTATATATATATATATGTATGTGTCCCTAGGCACGATAACTCTCGTAAAAACGGTCCGATCGACACCAAATTTGGTAGAGATGTGTAATCCTACGTTTATTCGGATGAGTTCTTAAACCAGACATATCGACCTACCGGAAGGGGTAGTTTTGGGGGGTTTTGTACCAAAAAAATGGGTTTTTTGCATTTTTCATGTGTAATTTTAAAAAATTTTAAATTTTTACTTGGACCATTGGATTTAGCTAAAAAAAACAAACAATTTAGTATTTTGAAGCTTTGCTCTATCTCCATTGGTTACCGAGATATTGAAGAGTCTAAAGACAGTACATTGTATTTTGGGGCTCCAATGTTAATCTTATGGAGAATTGGGATGTGTTAATATTTCACTTATTAAGCAATATTTTTGGACGAAACTTGGTATTCAGCTTTCATTTGGTTGAGATTCATCCATTTATGGTAAAAAATCTTGGTTTTTGTACTTATCATGGCAGCAAACCTGCATACTCTTTTCCCATGTTAATCATATGGAGAATAGGCAAACTTCTTTAGCAATGGACAGATATTGATGAAACTTAGTATATGGCTTTATATGGTCGAAATAAATTGTTTTTATGCTAATAACCTACTTTTAGTGTTCCCCATGGCAGCATACCTGCATACTCTTCAATTTATCATAAGGAGACTAGACATTTTTTTCCTATTTATGAGCATGGTGATGACATTTGGTTTACAGGTTTATCTAGTCAAAATTAATATTACTAATTTGGAAATTCGCTGAGTACGCAGGTCTGCTGCGACGGGGGTATTTATCATATCTACTAATCTGTGAGTCTGTTAAATGGTCGAATGTTGTTTCCTGAATTCAAACTGATGTTCAGGGATTGTTTGATTCTTCAATGACAGGATTCAGCCTTTTAAGTATAAGTTTTTTCCAGCAATTTTGATAGGATTGGAAGTAATGGGCCGATAAGAAGAAACTTCATTTAATGGCTTACCCGGTTTTGGAACTACAACCAACTGAGCAATTTTAAATTGAACTGGAAAATATTCTAGTCGAAATATAGCATTAAAGATAAATGTCAACAACAAAACACCTTTGCGTGGCAATTCTTTTAAAATCTTTCCTGTAACCAAATCATAACCAGGGCTCTTTTTGGGATTTATTTCTTTTTCTATGGTTGTGCGGACCTCTTAAGATGTACATGGTGGTATAGGTAAGGCCATCTGATTAGGTGTAGTTAAAAATTCTATAACTTCTCTGTCATCATTCGGGGGATTGGGTATTAAAGGTTTAAAAACGTTTGAGAAGTAGTCAGAGAAAACGTTTGCTTTATCAGAATTAGTTTTAGCCTAAGCTCCAAATATCATTTAATCGTGGCAATTTTATCCTGCGGTGTTTAGAGATACTTAAAACTAAATGTCTGACGGAATAAAACAAAACATAAATGGAAAACTACTAAATCGAATTGAAAAAATTTAGTACATTTGATACGTTTCCTTTAAAATGATTTTCTAATGGAAAATTAATGTGAAATAATGAGAAAATCAAACAAAAACCACAAAAATACAAAACTAGTTGTGGGTTATACAAGATGGTTATAAATTATTGGACACATGAGATTCTATAAATAAATAACCAAATAACTTAGAAACATATGGGAATTGTTTCATTAAAAAGCATATTTAAAACAGTTAATCACAATACACAGAAAAAATTACAAAATGAAAGTTATGACTTGAATTTAGCTTCTTTTTATGGCCTGCAGTTGTTAAAAACACTAGCACGTTAGGCCCTACTACTGGGCGTGAATTCACAAGTCCGAACACTTCGGAAAGGAAAGTAGGCCTACTGTAAAATGACCCTCATATTTAATTGTAGACTTATAATTTTCTTTCTGGCACTACACATGACTTAAGCTGAATTAGAAAAAGACAATTTAAGGAGAAAATCAAAGAAATTTTACTTAAAGAATGCCGATACAAAATATTGAAGTGTTTCACAACCAATTACTGGGAAAAAATAAAATAATTTATTGGACTCACAATTTAAACAATTTTATATAATATAATAATGTATTACTTGATAATACCAATAAAGATATCTATAGTATTAAGGCTGCGGTCTACCCCTGGCGCGCACCCAAATGCAACGGTTTTTTAGAATCGTGTTATCTTCTGCCAAATGAAGCCTAGAGCTACAAATAAGGTGTCATATTAAAGAAGAATAACGGTACTAGTTTTCGTCTGTTGCAATTTTGTAATTAGTTCGTTAAAACTAATAGAAAACTTCAGTTAAAAATCGAGAAAAACAGATGATTTTAGACCGGTATAGCTGAAATTATAAATTTTATTTTAAAATTCTAAAAAGATAGCCGACTAGATCCTTTTTTCTACTTTTAGAAAAAGTTAAGAGCCAATCTCTATCTTAATTGGTTATTTTTAAAACACGATCCCCGTAAACCTCTGCATCTATAAACTCAAAAACAGATAATTTTACACAATTATAACTGAAATTAGAAATTTTATTTGAAAATTCTAAAAAGATAGCCGACGAGATCCTTTTTTGTACTTTTAGAAAAAGTTAAGAGTCAATCTCTATCTTAATTGGTTATTTTTAAAACACGATCCCCGTAAACTTCTGCAGCCATCAAACTCGCCTAGCGCTACGGCCGTGAGGCCGGCATATTCGGCATTGTTGTTGTTTTTGTTTTGGTTGGGGTAGACCGCAGCCTTAATAGGCAAGCATGTTTCTTTTCCCCCTTTTTTCTCAGCTTGTTTGCATCGTAGGGGAAAACTGAGCATACCGTTAGAAAGGTATAGTCCTGTAGATGAACAGAATCACATCGGACTCCAGGGCTACGCCCCACAGGCTTTCAAATTTCCAATGTTAATGGGGCAAGGAGAATTAATTGAATCATTAGACAGCTGTTGTAAAAACAACTACTAGAAAATCAGGAATAACAGATGTTTTAGTTATAAAATGTTTTTAAACTTCATGGGTTAGTTATCGTAGATCCCGGTCCAGATCAACTGAATTTTTGATCGAATTTCGATCAGGAGGCGATCTCTAGTTCTTATTCATTTACATACAACATTAAACAGTAAGAAACCGTGTCAAAGGGAAAGAACAACACGAGTATCACTTTGGGCATACTGCCGGGCCGACACCCCTCAAGTGGAATTGCCACATTTCGCTTACCGCGGCCTTCTTTAAGGGCGGCTGTGTTTAGATTAGATGCACAAACATACTCGTACCCATGCACAGACATTTAGCCCATGTGGGTATTTCTTCATTTATTATAATGTAATGTGTTATATTGTTTAATGTTTAAAATAAAATATATTTTGGAATTGAAATTTTAATTTGATAGATTAAAAGAATAGGCTATCTCTTTTGGCATAGGAATAAACCGTTTAAGAGGCTCCGCTCTACCTGCGCCTGAATATCTACTCACAGTTACCGAATGCCGCCTCATGGCTGTAGCGTTAGGCGAGTTTGATGGCTGCAGAGGTTTACGCGAATCGTGTTGTAAAATTAACTAGTAATCAAGATAGAGATTGGTTATAACTTCTTCTAAAAGTCAAAAGACCAATCTCTTTTTTTGCGATTATAAATTTTTAAAATAAAATTTTTTTATTTCAGTTACAATTATTTTAAATCATCTCTTTTTCCATTTTTTAACTGAAGTTTATGATTAGTTTTGTTGAAATAATTAAAAAAATGTAACCAATGAAAATGAGTACAATGCATACAGAACAGAATAAATAGCGACATCCTTATTGGCAAGGAATCTAAAATAAATAATGAGATGTCTTTATTTATTTTAGATTCCTTGCTTACGGGGAAGTGAGAACGCCGCCCCTGAAACACAGATAGCACCACCCAGATGGTAAGGATTATTCTGATTGGTTGGATGGAAACAGATGACTAGAATCATTTCACAGAAAATTTTTATAAACAATATTGATTTTGATTGAATATTGATTTTTTGTAAACAAATATGCTCATTTTGATATTTAGGAGGTAGAAAGAGCGCTTCCCGTGACAGTAAGGAGAAGTAATCCTAGCATCAGCACTTTATTTTCCTCTGGTTTTCGAGAGCATAGCTAAACATTTTAACATGGGATGTCCAAACTTATTTGGTTCTGTGTACATTGATGAGTACCGTTCTTCTTCTTCAACATGACACACCTTCTTTATAGCTTTACGCTGAATGTAGCAGGAAATAACACGATTCTCATAAACCCTGCTTGCATTTGAGTGGCGTGCCAGGGGTAGACCAGAGCCTTAAGTTGAGTTTGATGTTTAAATTTAATATTAAAATTATCTTATATACCTTTTGAAAAGTTCGCAATCCCAGATATCGAGGCATATACATCCATCCATGGGTGGAATTAAGGTTTTTATACAGTGTTTTAATGTCTTTGCTGAAATTTCTTCTAGTAATGACAAGTACGTCTTGTGAGTGGCAAGTCCATACAGTGGCGAAACTCAACAACAGGGAAACTCTTTTGTACAAGTGCAGCTCTGAATACAAGATCTCTGTATAAAATTTGATTATCTTAGAGGCTACAACCATTCCTTTACAAACAAATTAAAGAGCCATGCATTTCTAACATGAAACAAAACTCTGATGGGGCAGACCACACCTAATCCCTGATGGGTGTTGATCAGCCTCGAATATTGATCCTTGAGCTTTTTGTGCTCTCAGTTGAATGTTACAGAAAGTTCATTCCAGATCAAAAGCCTGATGATATGTAGGCCGTGGCCAAGGATTGTATATAGTGGGCTGTGTCAGCCTACATATAAGCTCATCTTGAGAAATAAAAGCAGACCTCAGTAGTCCACCAAGGGTCCTCGCTCTGACCTCACCAGCTCCAGTGATCTAAAGTTTCTTTTATCTGTCCACATTTCCTGCAGATTACAGACCTGATTTATAGTCTATTATCGTCCATTAACGCTAATACCCAATATCTAAGGTCCATGTCCCTGGCCCGGCCATGTCAGAAATTGACAATTTTAACCATACCAGAGGTTAATATACGGTTAGTATAGGTTAATAGAGCTATTCCCGCAGTTAGTATACATTCCTGTCAAATGTTATTCAATAAAATGTAAAGGCGGGCCAGAGACATGCCAGCCCGGCCATGTCGAAAATTGGCATTTTTGACGATGCCAGAGGTTAATATACAGTTAATATAGGTTAATAGAGCTATTCCTGCAGTTAGTATACATTCCGGTCAAATGTTATTCAATAAAATGTCATGGCGATCAAAGAAATGCCAGCACGGCCATGTCGGAATTTCGCATTTTTGACGACGCCAGAGGTTAATATAGAGTTAGTATAGGTTAAAAGAACTATTCCCGCAGTTAGTATACATTCCGGTCCATTGTTATGAAATAAAATGTCATGGCGGTTAAAGAAATGCCAGCCCGGCCATGTCGGATATTGGCATTTTTTACGATGCCAGAGGTTAATATAGAGTTAGTATAGGTTGATAGAGCTATTCACACAGTTAGTATACATTCCTGTCAAATGTTATTCAATAAAATGTAAAGGGGGCCAGAGACATGCCAGCCCGGCCATGTCGAAAATTGGAATTTTTGACGATGCCAGAGGTTAATATACAGTTAGTATAGGTTAATAGAGCTATTCACACATTTAGTATACATTCCTGTCAAATGTTATTCAATAAAATGTAAAGGGGGCCAGAGACATGCCAGCCCGGCCATGTCGAAAATTGGCATTTTTGACAATGACAGAGGTTAATATACAGTTAGTATAGGTTGATAGAGCTATTCACACAGTTAGTATACATTCCTGTCAAATGTTATTCAATAAAATGTAAAGGGAGCCAGAGACATGCCAGCCCGGCCATGTCGAAAATTGGCATTTTTGACGATGCCAGAGGTTAATATACAGTTAGTATAGGTTAATAGAGCTATTCCTGCAGTTAGTATACATTCCGGTCAAATGAAATGAGATAAAATGTCATGGCGGTCAAAGAAATGCCAGCTCGGCCATATCGGAATTTCGCATTTTTGACGATGCCAGAGGTTAATATAGAGTTAGTATAGGTTAAAAGAACTATTCCCGCAGTTAGTATACATTCCGGTCCATTGTTATGAAATAAAATGTCATGGCGGTCAAAGAAATGCCAGCCCGGCCATGTCGGATATTGGCATTTTTTACGATGCCAGAGGTTAATATACAGTTAGTATAGGTTAATAGAGCTATTCACACATTTAGTATACATTCCACCAAAACATTCAGTGGTTGTCCAGTAGAACTGATGCTCTTAAAATCACTATATATGAACTAAAGCCTGATATAATTATACTAACTGAACACAAATTAACTCTTGGGGAAATAAGTAACTTTAAAATTGACGGCTATAAAATGGGTAGTTACTACGTGAGAAGCATTAATCAGGGTGGTGGAGTAATGATAATTATATCAAACTGTTTACAATTTAAAAATATTATTTGCAATTCTATCAATATGTTGAATTTTGATAAAATTTTTGAATCATGTGCCGTTGAACTAAAAATTGATGAATTTAAACTTGTAATAGCTGGAATTTACAGATCACCATCAAACAAAGTAGACACTTTCTTGGAAAACTTGGATAAATTATTAAGTATTTTAATTAAGAGAAATAACCATGTTTGTGTAGGAGGCGACTTTAATATAAATGTATTAGAGGAGGACAATAAAAGAAGCGAGTTTGTAAAGGTACTTAAGTTGCACAACATGTATTATACTGTAAATATACCAACCAGAGTAACTGAGACTAGTGAAACTGCAATAGATAATTTTATTACTAATATAGACAAAAAATATGTAAAAGTGTCTTGTTTAGTCACAGCTCTATCTGATCATGATGGGCAGATGTTGCATGTGAGTAAATTTGGCAAAATAAATGCAAACAACAATTGTGCAAGGCTTATTAAATCGGTTAGAGTTTTTAGAGAGGAAGCTATCGATAGTTTTGTCAGTGAAATAAGCAAAGAAAATTGGTATGAATTATTTCAAACTCCAATTGAAAATAAATTTAAATATTTCCATAACATATTAAAGTATTACTTTGACAAACATTTTCCTATTGTGAATATGAGGGGTAAAATACAAAAAAAATTATTGGACTGATCAAGAAATTAAAAACAAACGAAAAAATCTTATTAATGCTAGTAAACTTTTTAGGAAAAATAAAAATATGAAGTCACATTTGAAATTGTTAAGAAAGAATTATAAAAAATGTATTATAAATAAGAAAAAGAACTACTTTAATAGTAAAATTTTAAAATCAAATAATATTTCTAAGACTGCTTGGCAACTTGTCAATGGGGAACTTTCTAGGTGTAAAGATTATTCAATCTCAAAAATTATACTTAACAAAGATGGCACCACTATAACTGATCCGTACATTGTAGTTAATACTTTAAATGATTTCTTTTCAGAGATGGTTGACAACACTATTATTCCAAAACTCAAAACCAGCAATCCAACCATACCTTTTGTCAACACCTCATCTTCTAATCTGAACTTTTCATGTAATACTATTTCAGAAACACAATTGATCGAAGTTATTGATTCTATAAAAGCAAAATGGTCGGCTGGCTGTGACGGAATTCCAATTAAAATCATAAAATACGCCAAATGGGCACTACTAAAACCATTGGTTCATGTCATAAATGCTTCATTAATATCAGGAGTGTATCCATCCGAGCTTAAAATTTCTAGAATCGTTCCATTGTATAAAAAAGGTGACAGCAAAAATCCTGCAAATTATAGACCACTAGCTATTCAACCGTCCCTGTCAAAAATTTATGAAAAATGCATGCTCAACCAATTGGTAGATTATTTAGAAAAAAACCAACTGCTAGATCTAGAACAACATGGATTTCGTAAAGATAGATCAACTACCTCAGCACTTATATCATTTATAGAAAATGTCATTGAAAATCTTGACAAAGAAAATTACGTTGTAGGTGCTTTCCTGGACCTAACAAAAGCATTTGACAGTGTGTGTCACAGTAAATTAATAAATAAATTAAGAAGTCTCGGTATCAAGGGCAAAGAGCTTGATTGGCTGAAGTCTTATCTAGAAGAACGTGAACAATATGTAGAAATAAGTCATATTTCTTGTAATAAGTTATTGAAAATAAGATCTAAGACTAGAAAAATTAAATACTCAGTTCCCCAAGGATCAATTTTAGGGCCTGTTTTGTTTTTGTGTTATCTGGGAGGTCTACCAGGTTGTCTATCTAATTTAAACACAGAAAACCATTTTTGTATCTATGCAGACGATATTAATTTTACTGTTTTTGGAAAAATAAAAATGAAGTCTTGGCAGAGTCTCAAAAAGCAATCAAATTAATTGATGATCAGCTTAACAACATTAATTTACTTCTTAATAAAGATAAAACAACTGCTATTAACTTTGCATGTAATAATATTTCAAATCCAAATCAGGCTGAGATTAACTTACCTTTTGAATTTTCAAATAGCACAGAATTTTTAGGTCTTCAAGTAGATAACACCCTTAATTGGTCAATTCACGTGGAAAAGTGGGGTTAAAAATTAGTTCAGGTATTTTTGCACTAAAAAGATTAACACATTTTTGTGACATAACTACATTAAAATCAGTTTATTTTGCACTAATTAATTCACATATTGCTTATGGAATTGAACTTTATGGCGCTACATCAAAACTCAACTTGAACAGAATCTTGCATCTTCAAAAAGTATCAATAAGAATTATGCTTAAACTGCCCTTTGATGCTCATTGTAAAGACCATTTCAGAAAATTAAAGATAATGACTGTTTTTAGCCTATATATATTTAGAACAGTTTTGCACATTAAAAAAAATGAGAGGATCTTGCCAAGACATCTTAACAACCACACCCACAACACAAGAAACAAAAAAAACTTTCAAACTAACAAAATTAAAAAAGAAATAGCAAACAAAAGGCCAACTTAGCTGGTGTAAGATATTACAATAACCTCCCAGATGAAATAAAAAGTGAGGCTAGCCTCAGAATTTTTACTAAAAAGTTAAAAGAATTCCTCACACTAAAAGCGTTGTACAGTTTTGAAGAGTTTTTTTACGAAATGAATTAAACTGAGTGTAAAATAAGTACGAAGAATAATATCTTACTTCTATTAATGTTTTATTGCTTTTATTTACTTTTATTAATTCATTTTATGTTTATATGTAAATATTAATACCAGTAATTGTACTGTAATGACATCATTTGTAATGACTGTAAAACTGTTTTGTTTTGACGCCATTCATGTATATTGTAATATATATAATTGAATAAAGATTTATTGAATTGAATTGAATTCCTGTCAAATGTTATTCAATAAAATGTAAAGGGGGCCAGAGACATGCCAGCCCGGCCATGTCGAAAATTGGCATTTTTGACGATGCCAGAGGTTAATATACAGTTAGTATAGGTTAATAGAGCTATTCCTGCAGAGTATACATTCCGGTCAAATGAAATGAGATAAAATGTCATGGCGGTCAAAGAAATGCCAGCTCGGCCATATCGGAATTTCGCATTTTTGACGATGCCAGAGGTTAATATAGAGTTAGTATAGGTTAATAGAGCTATTCCTGCAGTTAGTATACATTCCGGTCAAATGAAATGAGATAAAATGTCATGGCGGTCAAAGAAATGCCAGCCCGGCCATGTCGGAATTTCGCATTTTTTACGATGCCAGAGGTTAATATAGAGTTAGTATAGGTTAATAGAGCTATTCCTGCACTTAGTATACATTCTGGTCAAATGTTATAAATTAAAATGTCATGGCGGTCAGAGAAATGCCAGCCCGGCCATGTCGGAATTTCGCATTTTTGACGACGCCAGAGGTTAATTTAGAGTTAGTATAGGTTAAAAGAACTATTCCCGCAGTTAGTATACATTCCGGTCCATTGTTATGAAATAAAATGTCATGGCGGTCAAAGAAATACCAGCCCGGCCATGTCGGATATTGGCATTTTTTACGATGCCAGAGGTTAATTAATATAGAGTTAGTATAGGTTAATAGAGCTATTCCCGCAGTTGGTATACATTCCGGTAAATTACCTAGATAGGGTTTAACTTATACTAGCTTACAAAACCCATATGGCGGCAAACCTACGTACTCACCCCTATTGGTTTTATGGAGAAAATACAAGAGTACCAGAACTTGGGCCAATTTTGTGTTTAGCTTTATCATTTATTGATTAACCTACAGTTTCCATCAGCTTCCCATGGCAGCAAACCTACATATACTATCCTATAATGTTTTTATGGGGAAAGTAAAAATATCTGAAATTACATTGTAAATGCGCTCAGTACGCAAGTCTGCTGCGACGGGAGTATTTTACGATGTTGTAAGTTAATAAACAGTTAAACGCCATTCGTACATCATGGTAATCTATTCGACATTGTACTTAGGCCTACCATTATGCCGTATGAATCCACTTTCAATGAAAGAGCCAAACAGGGGTGAGGATCATAGGATTTGGTAAATCTATTGCCACATCCATACAATAAGTTATCAGTATTATATCATCATACAAAATTATATCTTACTTGCCATAGTCTCGATTTCATTATATTCAATGAGTAAATTTATGTTTAAAAGACTATAAATGTCATCACTACGAATGGTTGTGTGCAACGTAGTTGCGACAAGATATAAATATAAATAACCGATAATCAAAATGTGACATTGATACAAAAATTACCAATTAGCAAGCCAATACAAATCGTTTGACAAATGTAATCTACGATTTGTTAGGCATTTCTTTGACCGTCATGACATTTTATTTCATAACATTTGACCGGAATGTATACTAACTGCGGAAATAGCTCTATTAACCTATACTAACTGTATATTAACCTCTGGCATCGTCAAAAATGCCAGTTCCGACATGGCCGGGCTGGCATGTCTCTGGCCCGCCATTACATTTTATTGAATAACATTTGACAGATTTGTATACTAACTGCGGGAATAGCTATATTAACCTATATTAACTGTATATTAACCTCTGGTATGGTTAAAATTGCCGATTTCTGACATGGCCGGGCCAGGGACATGGACCTCAATATCTAGGCCACGGCGCAGTGAAAAGTTCATTGCATTAACTTTACTGACGGAGATTGAAGTTGATTAAATGTCCTGTTGTAATTTTACTGTTTACCGTCAAATACAATCCAAATGATGTCCTGGTACCCGTCCATGGAGTACTGTAAGCTCTGAAACGGCCGTTGTACCAGGACATCATTTGGATCGTGTTTGATGGTGAGCAGTAAAATTACAATTTTAAATCTACACATCGCCACACTAGATAATAAAATATCCCATGCCTATGACATAGCTGCTCTGAATGCATACACATGAGAGGAGAGACTCCACAGAAAGGCTGCAGGCCAGTAAATTTTGAAGAAGACAAACTGGCCAAAGGATCTTTGGGATCTACAGCCTCATTCCAAAAAATCCCTGCATAGTCAGGGATTAGATCAATCTTGGATAGAAATTGCAATGCTGGAATTGCAAGATTGATTAACGACGAACCTGGGATCAATCCTGGGATTTGTATATATTAGAAATATAAACTATACAGCTTTTTAATATCAATGTTTAATGTATTTTTCCTCTAATTCATGATAAATTACGCACCAGGTGCTCTCAATCTCAACAATCTTTAAGACTTAACGCTTTGCTTAACTAGCATCTGGTAAATTCAATTTACTATCTTCAGCTTTTTATGTGAAAATCAATGAATATATGCATGGTTCTAATAAAGTTTGAAGTCGCCAATTTCATTGCTGCCATTCCAGAGCTGTGACTTTGAACCTACCTTATTCGTTAGAAAGTCCTTTTTTCCTTAAACTAATAAATCCACATTTCATCAGTTTGCATTGTGACACTGCAATTCGCAATTCATATCTCAGTACCAGGTTAACCGAGCCTTGCTCGTTGGTTTTAATTCACTTTTGTTATAGTGGCATGGTAATCAAGCTATTAAATCTACACCAGACTCTTCACAGATAACAGCAGTTAAAAAACTGCTTAAAATTAATGTTCTTTTATTTTTGTTTACTTTTAGTAGTTATTTCGTTGCCAAAATAGCAACCCATAAGACTTATGTTAAAAATTACGATTTTAAACTTAAATTTAGACCAAATTTGATTTTTCCTGGGATTGTGGCTGTCTCTAAACTTTTTTTTGGGACAAAACACTCTTGAATGCAAAGTTTAAGCAAAATCTAACCGCTAGATTTCGAGATCATGGAACACACATCCCTTCAGACATTGCTCGTATTATAGTATAGGATTCTCTTCAAAATACTACTATCAACTATTTAGATAAAAATGACTAATAGTTAAAAAATATTGTCTGGATAAAAAAATTGTATAATTTTCAAGCAAAATTAACATGTTTTTTATTAATGATGTACATTAATTAAAGTAATATAAAATTCATTAAGAATAAAGACATTTATACCATAATTTATTGGGTTATGATACTAATAAATTGGTAATAATAAAATGTCCAGGTAATAACTAAACTTCATACTGATACATTTTGTAAAACAATTGAAATCATTATAAATAAATACGTTCATGAGGGCCTGATATCAATTGAAAATATTGTGACTCAGACTAAAATAAAATCATCAAAAATGGTGTAAACCATGGGAATGAAGAGCACCGGAAGCATTGAGCGATAAGAGACTATTCTTAGCACCAGGAATAATTCAGGTATGGATGCTAATGCACAAGATGCCCCCAATTTAAAATTGGAATAAATTGACATGTAGGTTAACAATTATTTTCTGGTTTTAGTTGGAGTTACAAACCAAAACAATAAAAAAATAAAAATATATACAATATCAGATAAGTGACAAAAATAGAACACTGATGTGTTTAAAAACCTCAACAGAACAATGTCTTCATGTTTGATAAATACAAGAATGTCTTTCAAAAATAGAATGTCTTCATGGTACAGAACAAAAGCTACCAGGTGAGCAGTACGAGTTTGACTCTACGCTCGTCTGTGATTATTTGTAACGAACTACATTTACCGCTTATTGGAACTACTTGACCTAAAAGTAGTTGTTTTAAGCATGTTTTTCATTTAACAGTACCATAATAGATTTAATATACATTCTGATTGTAAAAATATTACAAATCTTTGTACAATATCTACAAAATACCCCCGTCGCAGCAGACCTGCGTACTCAGCGAATTTCCAAATTAGTAATATTAATTTTGACTAGATAAACCTGTAAACCAAATGTCATCACCATGCTCATAAATAGGAAAAAATGTCTAGTCTCCTTATGATAAATTGAAGAGTATGCAGGTATGCTGCCATGGGGAACACTAAAAGTAGGTTATTAGCATAAAAACAATTTATTTCGACCATATAAAGCCATATACTAAGTTTCATCAATATCTGTCCATTGCTAAAGAAGTTTGCCTATTCTCCATATGATTAACATGGGAAAAGAGTATGCAGGTTTGCTGCCATGATAAGTACAAAAACCAAGATTTTTTACCATAAATGGATGAATCTCAACCAAATGAAGCTGAATACCAAGTTTCGTCCAAAAATATTGCTTAATAAGTGAAATATTAACACATCCCATTTCTCCTTTAACATTGGAGCCCCAAAATACAATGTACTGTCTTTAGACTCTTCAATATCTCGGTAACCAATGGAGATAGAGCAAAGCTTCAAAATACTAAATTGTTTGTTTTTTTTAGCTAAATCCAATGGTCCAAGTAAAAATTTAAAATTTTTTAAAATTACACATGAAAAATGCAAAAAACCCATTTTTTTGGTACAAAACCCCCCAAAACTACCCCTTCCGGTAGGTCGATATGTCTGGTTTACGAACTCATCCGAATAAATGTAGGATTACACATCTCTACCAAATTTGGTGTCGATCGGACCGTTTTTACGAGAGTTATCGTGCCTAGGGACACATACATATATATATATACATATATATATACATATATATATACATATATATATAAAAATTTTAATGACTATTATTTTTGGTCTCTGGGCACCTAAAAACGAAAAAGTAACATGGTCCCGGGCTTAGGTCTTACCATGAGACCTACGGTAATAGCTTATTCCCTATGGGAAATTCGCTAAAAGAAAGTCGTGTTAGTTACGCCACTTACATCTCGAAAACGGCTGAACTGATTTGGCTGAAAATTGGTGAAGAGGTATCTTAGAACCAGGAATAACATATAGGATACTTTTTATCCATATTCCTCCATAGGGCTCCACCCCACACGTCTTCAAAGTTACCATGTTATTCTTATGGAAGCAACATTTTTTAATTGGAACTTATAAGGAATACTAGGAACAAAGCCCATTGTGGTTAAATACAACGGTCTCTAGAAAAAATTTACCTATATGATATTTCCGGTGAAATAAATAAAAAAATTGTAGTATTTGTTTTCAATACTGAAATTCTATTTGAGAAAGAAAATTATTTTCTGTTGCATTTTGTATTGGTAATCTATATGTTTTATCTCCTATTATAAAAGAGCAATAGTAGTCCCAGTTACTTTTACTACTTCATCAATTATTTTGGTTCGTAGTTCAGCGTACCTAGATTGTGTTGAATGACATAGAAAAGATAAACTTCTAAACAAACAGTTTCCATCGCGATCTATATTATAAATGGTGAAATTATTCATTTTCAGAACAATTAAAAATTTATACTTGTAATTATTTAATTTAGTTAAGTTTTATATTAATTTAGTTAAATTTAATTTAATTTAGTTTTTCAAATATTAATTTATGATTGTAAAAATCACATACCGCTTAAAACCACACACTGCTTTAGCACATAAGGGGTCGTCCATAAATTACGTCATCTGAAAATAGGGGGGAGGGGTCCAGATTGAAAATGACGGTAGAGTGATGTGCAAGGGGGGGGGGGTCGGCTTTGATATGACGTCATTTAATAAAAGATGTTTTAAATGATGTTTTATTTAAAATTTAGGCAGTAAAACAATGATAGGTTGCACACAATTTAAATATTATAAAATAATTATCGAAGAAAATGCATTAGACTATTTTTAGGCATTTTTTTATAGTTTATTTTCCAATGGGGAAAGTCATTTTCCCATGTATAATACATACATATATGGATATCATTTTACATATATAATATGTAAATTCACATTTGATTGGTCAATGTTTTTAGTTTATCAGGTAGCGTTCATCGTCATCTTGAAAATATCCGATTTGAATAGTTCTTTGCAACAAACTACCGCCAAAATCGGTTTCAAAAGTTTAAAATTTATATTCTTAATAAATAAATCAATAAAGAATAGAACTTAAGTGGCTTTGACGAAAAAAGCATTATTTTTACTTAAAACGGAGGTTTGTCAAAAATGACGTCATTTTTCTGAGAGGGGGGGGGTCAAACAAATTATGATGGTAGGATGATTTTAGGGGAGGGGGATCCAAAAATTGTCAAAAAGCGATGACGTAATTTATGGACGGCCCCTAACTTTATGTAAATGCCAACAAAACGTAAGGAACTCACAACCACAAATCACAAATGTAAACAACAAAATGTACACTGTTAAGTATGCAACAATTATAAAGTAAGACAAAATCATTACAATTCAAATTCAAACCACTGCCGCCTTGATCCAGCTGACAGGCATGACGCTCTTCCCTATTGGTGGGTTTTCGCCAAATATAGTTTTCCCTCTCCTCACGGAAAAACGTTACTGTTTGAGGAGTCCTTCTCCGGCGTCTCTCTCTCGCGGTTGACTCTGTGCCGTTGTCGGTGTATTTCCGATTTTATTCTCTTATACCCTTATTTGGGTTCTAATAATTATAAATCTCTCTCTCTCTCTCGAACTCTTTAGTGAGCATTTTATTCTCTAAAATTATTGTATCGCTAAATATCTCTCTATCTGAACAGTAAAATAATTCCCTTTGTAAAGTGTTTTGCAGCAGTGTGAAGTGCAATTTTGGACCGGGCTTCCGCGATCGCGTACTTCAAGATTATCAGTAGGCCTATGCTGAACTTTGCTTCACGTGCGATCATAGCAAGATTTCCGTGTGCGTGAACGTGAGTGAGGACATACTTCGACCAGAAAGACAATCACTACTGTGGTCCCTTGTGGTGGCGGTTCCTTGGCGTCCATCAATCCAGGGCATGATGGCGTCACCGGCAGTGTCTTCTCCAAGCACTGAAAATATGGACCTCGGGGTGAGTTTCCCCCTCTTTTTATTTTAGTGTGCCAAAAATGAGCTTATTTATGTTAAACTAATTATTTCATGAACCCTACAAACGAGATAACCAAATTGTGTCTCCAAAAGTATCATTTTTACTCGAGAAATTAATCCAGGGTAATTTTTCCAACAAACCCCAAAATTCAATTAATCCAATTTACACCTCACTAATTAACATTTGGTCCTTCGAGCCGGATTTAATTGAATTCCAGTCCTTAAAACAAGCAGTTCAAACACCCTGGATATTCCCATGTGCAATATTGGCGGTAAAAGTTAGCGTCACTATCCGCCATTTTTGTAAGGTGTTCAATCATTACAGAGCATAGGTCACCCCTTACAGATAGGTCAAAATAGACTCGTCCACTTCCCGAAGACGCTCGCTGTATACGAGCGCTGTCTCTCTCTAACATTGTTGTATGCCCTCTCGCTCTAACATTTTTATGTGACGCTTCCATTATTGTCGCAAAACAGCACTCTGCGTATATCCTGTCAGCTGTGATCCCCAAAATAACACGACCCAGCTGATAGTTTGTTTGTCATTCTCTGGTCAAGTGTCACACTCTTGTTTATAGTTGCAATGTTAGCCTATTTTACTTTTAAAACATTTTGAAGTTGATATTTAGTCTTGACACTATTCTCACGACTCATTGTACTTGCAATTAAAATAATTATGTAATATTACATGTGAATATTTTCCTTAAACAATATTTGAGTTATAATAATTAGATATTTTTATTGTCTCTCTGTTAGTTGCCAATCGTATTTATGTGACAATTTTTTCATTGAAAATAATTACACAGCTAGTTTTAGCTAATTAATTAGCTCATTGTATCCAACAATTATTTATAATTAAGGGGTTTTATTGATTATATTTTATCCTAATTAGCTAGTTTACAGTTTTAAATTCTCTTTTATTCAATATAATCAATATCTGGTATTTATAAAAGATTGTTTACTACTCATTTTTACAGTTACAATTCCTTTTTTTGACACTTTATGTTACATTTTCTCTTTGATTTTCCATTTGTATTTTTATATGAAGATAAGATGTATTGATACTCATTTTCAGTAAATGTGTAGGCTAATTAAGCACTTCAGCTCTGTTGTTACTCAATTTTTAATGGTAATTAAGGTGTTATTATTCGTATAGCTGCGTCATTTGTATTGTTCTGGACTATTTTATTTTGTAATCATGGCTAAGGTTTTAAAGTGGACTACCTACATTCGTTGTACTGAGTTAACGAAGAATCGTTTCAAGAAAATTAATGAAACGGTTGATGAAATCACCGCAAAAGGCGAACCGCCAACAATGGCTCAGCTACGTAATTTATCCGCTTTTGGTAAGGAACTTAGTCAAAAACGGGCTGATTATGACGGCAATGTGCATCGTGTTTTAGAAAATGAGGATGCAGATATGGATATTCTCTCGAATGATCAGGATACAATTAATGACCTTTACGCCACTATTATGAGCAAGATCGAAGCTCTATCTCCAGTGGCCGAGCCTCAAACACCCTCATCAGTACATTCTTTAGAACCTCATGCCACTCAACCTCTCATGAGTGTAAGGCTACCCAAGCTTGAATTGAAACACTTCTCAGGGGATCCATTGTCTTGGATTTCATTTATAAATCTTTTTGACTCGACTATACATAGCAACCCTACTCTCAGCAATATTGCTAAATTTCAATACTTATTGAGTGTACTCTCAGGCGAGCCTTTAAATTTAATAAGGTCACTC
This sequence comes from Neoaliturus tenellus, assembly GCA_030545055.2. Lineage (NCBI taxonomy): Eukaryota > Metazoa > Arthropoda > Insecta > Hemiptera > Cicadellidae > Neoaliturus > Neoaliturus tenellus. Next base: position 136,260,446 of record CM061534.1, read on the forward strand.
ACACTCTCAGCAGCTAATTATGTTGTTGCCTATAAGCTGCTTCAAGATAGGTACCATTCACCTAGGAGACTAATCACATTGCATCTCAACCAGGTATTGGACCTACCGAATATCTCCGCCTCGTCACCCAAAAGTATGAGGGCTTTCGTGAACCTCTATCACGAAAATACTCAGGCGTTGAAGGCTCTTAATAGTGAGATAACTACTCAAAACCCTCTCCTCTCGGCTCTGATACTCCGAAAAATGGATAATGCATTGAGGCAACGCTTAGAAGTTTACCGATCTACTCGTGAAGAAGGCGAAACTCCTCACACTCTCCCGGAAGTAGCCGACATTATTAAATTTCTCAGTGAAGAATGCAACCATGTGGAGGATGCTAGTCTTCACAATCTCTCGGTTTCCACTAATAAACCACACTCAGGATCTACCTCGGCTCAACAAAAGTCAAATCAGGGCAAGCGAGTACATTTCCCCTCTCATCCCGTCTCTATGGTGGCCACATCCACCCCCCGCTCTCATTCGCCATCTATGGCATACTCTTGTTTTGTGTGCAAACAGGGGACCCATAAAGTATATGGTTGTCCAAAGTACTCTACTTTGACTCCTAACCAACGGTATAAACTGGTTAAAGAAGCCAAGCGATGCACTTCCTGTTTAGGAAATCATTCATTGCAGGAGTGCAAATCTCAGGCAACATGCCAAACATGTCGTGGGCGACATCACTCCTCTCTCCACTTCGAGAAATCAAAAAATAAATCTCAAAGTCCGAAAGCTTCTCGTCAAAATGAAGCCCCTCTCTCTCTTAAAACAGACGATTCCGCACAACATGAGGAAACCATCTCTGTTTCATCTGCTCAAACTCTTCCTCCCTCTCATTGCGGTAGAACAACCGTACTTCTTGGCACTACATTAGTAAAGTTGACAGCCCAGAATGGTGTTACGCACGTGTTCCGAGCACTGCTAGATAGCGGCAGCATGTGCGAGTTCATATCAGAAAAGGCGGCACAACTCTTGCTTGCCCCTCGCATTCATTCGAATCTCCAAGTAGTGGGACTCTCCCAGATGGCAGCCCACACTAAAGGATCTGTCATACTCAATATAGGAACTCTCTCAGGCAAGGACATTGCCTCTCAGCATCAGGTCCATGTATTGGAAAAAATATCTGTAGACCTACCTAGGACTTCTATATCTGCAGATGTGTTAAAGCGTGTCAAGCCGTACACCCTCGCAGACCCCACATTCCATCTTCCGGGGCCTATAGACTTATTGATTGGTGGTTCTCTCTTCCCACGTATCTTGACAAATCAGTCACAATCATTGGGCCCCAATATGCCTCATGTGATGGGGACCCACTTCGGCTTTGTTATTATCGGTTCGGCGCCTTCCGCCCATCATAACCAACCTGCAAGTAACTTCTCAGTTTCTCTACTTGCCACCTCAGATGAGCTCCATGCCTCACTCCAAAGATTTTGGCAATTGGAAGAACCTCCATTAGCCAATAAAAAGTCCACCGAAGAACAACAGTGTGACATGCACTTTGACTCCACTCATTCCCGACGTAATGACGGACGGTACGTTGTACAGCTTCCTTTTAAGGAAGGTCAACCTGAGCTTGGTAACTCACTCGTTGCTGCTGAACGCCGGTTCAATTCTCTTGAAAATAAATTCACTCGAAACCCTGAGTTCAAGTTGCTGTACTCGAAAGCGATGAGAGAGCACATAGACCAGGGTCACATGGTCAAAGTGACCGATTCGAATCTCCCCTCACCACACTACTTTCTTCCTCACCATGGGGTATTCAAAGAAAACAGTAACTCTACCAAGTTAAGAATAGTCTATGATGCAAGCTGTAAAACTAGTTCTGGTAACTCGCTCAATGACACACTCATGACCGGTCGTAAATTACAAACAGACATTTGTGATATCCTCATGCACTTTCGATCACATCGTTTTGTTTTTACATGTGATATACGACAAATGTATTTGCAAATTTTCGTAGAAGACGAACATCAGAATTTTCAGCTTGTCCTATGGCGGGAAAACCCTGCTGAACCAATGTCAGTTTACAAACTAACTCGGGTCACGTTTGGAATAAACAGTTCGCCATATTTGGCCATACGCACTCTCCATCAGCTGGCTAATGACGAGGGAAGTGCGTATCCGGAGGCTGCTGGTGTTGTACGATCACAAACTTATGTCGATGATGTAATTTCCGGTGCAGACACCATAGAAGAAGCCCTTAAACTACAGGAACAGTTGAAATTGCTCCTAGGAAAAGGTGGATTCGAATTGCGGAAGTGGGCCTCAAATTCTCAAGCACTTCTTCAAACACTCCCTCAAGACCATCTGGAGACCCCGGTGTTCTTACAAGAGGATCAAATGCCTCATTTTGCTGTCCTGGGCCTTCATTGGTCCCCGGAAAATGACTACTTTACATACTCTGTAAATATTCCTCATGGTACCCTCAATAAGCGCAATGTGCTGAGTGCCATTGCCAAGATATATGACCCCTGCGGGTTTCTCGCCCCATGTATCATGACTGCAAAATGCTTTATGCAGCTTTTATGGACCACTGGTCTAAAATGGGATGAGCCTCTTCCCGCCGACTTAGCTGATAAGTGGAATACCTTTACATCTAGTGTGAGTCATATCTCTAAAATTAAGATTCCTCGAGCTTTTATGCTCAGCTCCTCGAAGAACATTGAAGTTCACGGCTTTTCCGATGCCTCAGAGAGCGGATACGCAGCAGTGGTGTATTTCCGCAACCATCTTTCAAATGGCGAGGTGATAGTCCGCCAAGTGATTTCGAAAACTAGAGTTGCCCCCCTGAAAAGAGTGACTTTGCCCCGCCTCGAACTATGTGGAGCTCATCTATTAGCCCAATTGGTAGCACACGTTTTCGAAGTTTTTAAAGATCGTACAACCTTCTCAGCCACTCATCTCTGGTGTGACTCCTCTGTAGTCCTAACATGGCTGCAAACTCCCCCATACCGGCTAAAAACGTTTGTGGCTAACCGAGTCTCACAAACTCAGGAACTCATTCCAATGCACTGTTGGAGACATGTACAAAGTGCTCATAACCCGGCTGATTGTGCCTCTCGGGGAATTCTGGCCTCTGATCTTGTCGACCACCCACTCTGGTGGAATGGCCCCTCTTGGCTTCATCTAAATAAAATTGACTGGCCAACTCCGAAATTTTCGCCGGTAGATTTAAATAATACCGAAGAAATCAAACAAACCCCTCTAACCGTACTGACTGCAGTACAGCATCAAGAATGGGACCTACTCACCAAGTTTTCCTCGTGGACACGTCTACAAGCAGTTACTGCCTATGTTCAGCGTTTCATCCACAACTGTTGTAATTCATCCGAACCCTTCAAAGGACCACTAACTACCTCCGAGATCGCCCGAGCTCGCCTCAAGATCTTCAGTCTAGTACAACGCTCTGTGTTTGTTGAAGAAATCGAAGCTCTTCGTAAGCAACGGGACTGCTCAATAAAACTCCAGCGATTAAAGCCATTCCTCGACTCTGACGGTCTTCTGCGCGTCGGTGGTCGCCTCAACCGCACCTCACTATCTCAGGACATCCGCCATCCAGTGCTCCTGCCTAAAAAGCACCATGTAGTGGACCTTCTAGTGGATCACACCCACATCACTCATCTCCACGCCGGACCTCAACTGACTCAATCACTCTTGGCTCAATCAGTGTGGATCATCTGTGCGCGCAGCGTCATACGCTCACGCATTTTCAAATGTGTGACTTGTTTTAAGAACAAACCTCATAATAAGACCCCCTTAATGGGAGATCTTCCGCCTTCAAGGGTAACTCCTGCACGGCCTTTCCTCTCCACAGGAGTTGACTACTGTGGCCCTTTCACTATTAAGAATTTGAACCTCCGTTCGGTGAAGCACGTGAAAGTATATTTGTGTGTGTTCATATGCATGGTGACAAAAGCGGTGCACCTCGAAGTGGTAACAGACCTCACTACAGACGGTTTCATCGCCGCCCTAACTCGATTTGTGTCGCGTCGTGGTCTTTGTACAGATATTTTCTGTGACTGCGGGACAAACTTTGTAGGCGCCAACACTGTCTTACGCAGCCTCGTAGAGTCACACATCAAGTCTCCAGTTGCGAAAAACGCAATCTACAGATTTTCTCAGGAGCGTGGAATTAACTTTCATTTCAATCCTCCTGCTTCTCCTCACCAAGGAGGATTATGGGAAAGTGCTGTGAAAAGTGCTAAATATCATTTCAAACGTGTGATGGGTGATACAATTTTAACCCTATCAGAGTTTATGACTCTGTCCGCTCAAGTGGAGGCCATGTTAAATTCGAGGCCTCTTACCCCTCTTTCCAGCGATCCTGCTGATTTATGCGCATTAACCCCCGGACATTTTCTAATAGGAGCCCCCCTGGCAGCAGTCCCTGAGGCCGACCTTCACAACATTCCGGATAACAGACTGAAACACTGGCACCTTGTCCAGTCTTTAAACCAGCGTATTTGGAGGCGTTGGCATCTCGAATACCTTCACACTCTACAACAGAGGATCAAGTGGAGCTCTACTTCCGAAAATTTAAAGGTTGGGGACTTAGTCCTCGTACACCAACCAACACCTCCCCTCACCTGGCCACTAGCCCGCATCGTGGGTGTATCTCCCGGAAAAGACAATATTGTGCGTGTGGTGCAACTAAAGACCGCTCAAGGCTCACTCACTCGGCCCGCGCACAAAGTGTTCCCATTGCCGTGTGATTAATTAACAGTTAAACACTGCAATCTCTTGTATATAGTAGTTGTAAGTTAGCTTTAAGCAATTCACATCTCTTTGTATTCACTCTTGTTGAATCCCATAATGATTCAAGGTCCCCGGTATGTTAAGTATGCAACAATTATAAAGTAAGACAAAATCATTACAATTCAAATTCAAACCACTGCCGCCTTGATCCAGCTGACAGGCATGACGCTCTTCCCTATTGGTGGGTTTTCGCCAAATATAGTTTTCCCTCTCCTCACGGAAAAACGTTACTGTTTGAGGAGTCCTTCTCCGGCGTCTCTCTCTCGCGGTTGACTCTGTGCCGTTGTCGGTGTATTTCCGATTTTATTCTCTTATACCCTTATTTGGGTTCTAATAATTATAAATCTCTCTCTCTCTCTCGAACTCTTTAGTGAGCATTTTATTCTCTAAAATTATTGTATCGCTAAATATCTCTCTATCTGAACAGTAAAATAATTCCCTTTGTAAAGTGTTTTGCAGCAGTGTGAAGTGCAATTTTGGACCGGGCTTCCGCGATCGCGTACTTCAAGATTATCAGTAGGCCTATGCTGAACTTTGCTTCACGTGCGATCATAGCAAGATTTCCGTGTGCGTGAACGTGAGTGAGGACATACTTCGACCAGAAAGACAATCACTACTGTGGTCCCTTGTGGTGGCGGTTCCTTGGCGTCCATCAATCCAGGGCATGATGGCGTCACCGGCAGTGTCTTCTCCAAGCACTGAAAATATGGACCTCGGGGTGAGTTTCCCCCTCTTTTTATTTTAGTGTGCCAAAAATGAGCTTATTTATGTTAAACTAATTATTTCATGAACCCTACAAACGAGATAACCAAATTGTGTCTCCAAAAGTATCATTTTTACTCGAGAAATTAATCCAGGGTAATTTTTCCAACAAACCCCAAAATTCAATTAATCCAATTTACACCTCACTAATTAACATTTGGAAAATTGCACTTCACACTGCTGCAAAACACTTTACAAAGGGAATTATTTTACTGTTCAGATAGAGAGATATTTAGCGATACAATAATTTTAGAGAATAAAATGCTCACTAAAGAGTTCGAGAGAGAGAGAGAGATTTATAATTATTAGAACCCAAATAAGGGTATAAGAGAATAAAATCGGAAATACACCGACAACGGCACAGAGTCAACCGCGAGAGAGAGACGCCGGAGAAGGACTCCTCAAACAGTAACGTTTTTCCGTGAGGAGAGGGAAAACTATATTTGGCGAAAACCCACCAATAGGGAAGAGCGTCATGCCTGTCAGCTGGATCAAGGCGGCAGTGGTTTGAATTTGAATTGTAATGATTTTGTCTTACTTTATAATTGTTGCATACTTAACATACACAAAGAAAAGTCAAGGACACAACAATGCATCAATCAGCTGATAAATTAATAACATGTGTTTCATGTGATCAGACACAGTTTAAAGGAAGAAAATGTTTATCTTTTTAACTTTTTCACCATAACTCCTAAGAAAAACATCAAACTTTCATATTTTTGAGTAAATATACATAGATGAAGCTTACCGACAACACATAAAAGATTATTAAAATCGGTCCAGTACTCTAGATTTAGCTGTACAAAGATTAATAAAAATATCTCTACCACAGTATTTTACAACGCAAACAAATTGGTAGTAGATGTGGTTTTTTGTAAATAACTTTTTAACGATGAGGAAATCGACTAAAGTGGATGGTGATTTTCTGAAAGAGAATTAAATTTCCTAAAAATTACCATTGAGCATTTCTTGGATAACCGCAATAAAGGCAGCCAAAAATTGCCTTCAAATGAAAAAATCTTAAAAACCTGTTTCCAATGTATTTTTTATGGAAAACATGTTTTTTTTTTATTTTTTCATTATAAATACTAAAAAGCATCAAACTTTCATATTTTTTGGCAAATCTACAGGATAAGATCTTTCCAACGACATCTTAAAAATTAAAATCGGTCCAGTGGAACTCCAGATTCGATTGCCCCAAGATTTTCAAAACTGAATTTTCAACGCAAATAAATTGGTAGTAGCTCTGGTTTTTTGTAAATAACTTATAAACTGTGAGGAAATCGACCAAAGTGGAAGGTGATTTTCTGAAAGAGAATGAAATTTCCTACAAATCACTAATAAGCATTTCTTGAACAACCACAATAAATACAGCCAAAAATTGCTTTCAAATAAGAAATTCGTAAAAACCCGTTCTCAATGTATTTTTTATAAAAAACATGTTTTTATATTTTTTCACCATAAAAACTAAAAAATATCAATCTTTCATATTTTTGGCAAATATACAGGATGAAAGCTTTTCAACAACATCTTAAAAATTAAAATTGGTCCAGTGGAACTCCAGTTTCGATTGCCCCAAGATTCCTTTTTACTCAGTATTTTTGAAATGCAAACAAAACTGGTAGTAGTTTTGATTTTTTGTAAATAACTTTTGAACGGTGAGGAAATCAACCAAAGTGGATGGTGATTTTCTGAAAGAGAATTAAATTTCCTACAAATTACTATTAAACATTTATTGAATAACCGCAATAAAAGCAGCCAAAAATTGCCTTCAAATGAAAAAATTGTAAAAACCCGTTTTCAATGTATTTCTTATGAAAAACATGTTTTTTATTTTTTCACAATAAAAACTAAAAAACATCAATCTTTCATATTTTTTGGCAAATATACAGGATAAAAGCTTTCCAACAACATCTTAAAAATTAAAATCGGTCCAATGGAGCTCCAGATTCGATTGCCCCAAGATTTTAAAAACTGAATTTTCAATGCAAATAAATTGGTAGTAGCTTTGGTTTTATGTAAATAAGTTATAAACGGTGAGGAAATCGACCAAAGTGGATGGCAATTTTCTGAAAGAGAATTAAATTTCCTATAAATTACTATTAACCATTTCTTGAACAGCCACATTAAATTCAGCCAAAATTTGCTTTTAAATAAGAAATTCGTAAAACCCCGTTCTCAACGTATTTTTTATCAAAAACATGTTTTTTTATTTTTTTACCATAAAAACTTAAAAATATCAATCTTTCATATTTTTTGGCAAATATACAGGATGAAAGCTTTCCAACGACATCTTAAAAATTAAAATCGGTTCAGTGGAACTCCAGATTCGATTGCCCAAAGATTTCTCTTAACTCAGTATTTTTGAAACGCAAACAAAACTGGTAGTAGCTTTGGTTTTTTGTAAATAACTTTTGAATGGTGAGGAAATCGACCAAAGTGGATGGAGATTTTCTGAAAGAGAATTAAATTTCTTACAAATTACCATTAAGCATTTCTTGAAGAACCGCAATAAAGGCAGCCAAAAATTGCCTTCAAATCAAAAAATCGTAAAAACCTGTTTCCAATGTATTTTTTATGGGAAACATGTTTTTTATTATTTCACCATAAATACTAAAAAAACATCACACTTTCATATTTTTTGGCAAATCTACAGGATGAGAGCTATCCAACGACATCTTAAAAATTAAAATCGGTCCAGTGGAACTCCAGAATCAATTCTGCCAAGATTTTCAAAACTGAATTATTATAAGAATAGATTATTTTGTTAACAGCTGTTCTCATTAAAATTAATGAGAGAAGATTGGTAAAAAAACTACAGGATATTATAGAATTGCAGCGAACGAGCTAACCCTGATGGGGAGTGATCACTTCTCACGAAATCTCAGGATCTACCAAATGGATTTACTTGAAATTTTAAACACAAGTTCGTCTTGCTTCTTAGGTGCTCACTAAGAAACTATTTTGCAAAGTTCCTTTAGAGCTCCGCCCCACAGGCCTTCAGAATCTCAAAATAATGTTGTCCGAAAGGCCAATTTTAAATACGAACTAAGAGATCTAGGGGTTTGAAATTTGGAGTGATTTCTCAGTTGCTCAGTAAAGAGTGTTTGTATAACTCCTTTAGGGCTCCACACCACAGAAGCTCACAATTACAATATAGCAGTTGAAATTTTACATGGACGATTCTCTTTGCTCATATGTACTCACTGAGAAACTGTTTTGCAATTATAGTTTTTGAAGCACTTTAAGGCTCCGCCCGACTTGGCTTCAAAATTACTGTAAGGCCTCCGAGGTTGAATTTTGCTCTTTGCTCATGGGTGCTAACTAAGAAACGGTTTTGCAAATAGTTTTTGAAATTCTTCAGGGCTCCGACCCACAGGTCTTGAAAATTACTCTAGAGCCCACGGGGTTGAAATTTGACATAGACGTTTTCCTTTGCTCATAGGTGCTCACTAAGAAATAATTTTGCAAATTTCCTTTAGGGTTCCGCCCCACAGAATCTCAAAATAACCATGGATCCTAAGGGGTTGAAATTAAACTTTTACCTTCCGTTTTGTTTATAGGTGTTTACTAAGAAACAGTTTTGCAAAAATAGTTTTTGATATTCTTTAGGCTCCGCCCCACATGACTTCAAAATGACTCTTTGGCCTACAGCGTTGAAATTTGACATGGTCATTTCTATTTGCTTAAGAAGTTTCCCATTAAGAAATGGTTTTGCAAAATTCCTTCAGAGCTCCACTAACACTACTTCATTGTTTCAATGTAATTCTTAAGGAATTAGATTTCGTTGCTCTTTAAAAATTTGATTACCTATAACAAAATTCAATCACAGGCAAAGCCGTGAAGGGCAACAGCTAGTCTTTTAATTTTAAAATTTGCATTCGTTAACTTGGCACTTTTAGGTAACCGGATCTTAGAAAATCGGACTTCTACTAAATATCTATGGATAGAAAAGCAAAGTGGATTCATCAACAGAGGTAATAGGCAGCGACCACAAATTCAAACTTTAACCCAAGGCTTCCCAGGTATGCTTGGAGAGCTTACTGACATTGCCTTGCCTCCGGATCTTCCAAACAGCTTTGTTGTCAATATGTATTCCCATCACTCTTAAAAAGTATACACATTCCTCAGTATTTTACAATAAATAAGAACCCTTTCAGATAAAAACGGGACTATAGCAGTCGAGCGTTTGTTATCACAGTGAGGTCATCGGTGTGTTTCCATAGTCATTTCAGATTTATATCACTGGAAGACAGGCATTCTCAACAATGAGATTAGTACTTTATGAGTTCATGTCTCCTTATTTTTACATTACAGTTTTCCAAAAATTTTTACTTCCAGTTGTAGAGTGTGTGTTTACTACATACATATTTAGATTAACATTTTTGGATTGACGGAACAATAGTGTAATCATTAAAACATATAGATAATGAATTTGGAAAGCCTATCATGCATCTCCTACTGGCATTCAAAAACAATTATTCAGCCACAAAAAACCACTGACACCAGTCGCAAGTGATTCGAACTAAATATTTGGTTTTTTAGGGAGTTAAATAAGTGCTACATTTTTTAAAGGTAAATACACTATAAAACGAGATTTATTTACATTATTTTTTTCTATGCACTATACAATTCGGAATATTATTCTTCAATCCAAAGCATTTCTCTATTTACATTATAAAATTGCAATTGTTTGGCAGAAGAATAAATGTGTATATGCGGTAATGAAAAGGTGATAAATCATAGGAGCATTTGTTGTATTTTTAAATTTTATTTCCCCTTAGAAAAAATCACAAGTGCAAAGAGTCCATGGAAATTTAGATCAATGGTGGATTTAAATTTCATGGACACCTTATTAAATATGTAAAATAACACAATATCGAAGATAAGTCATTATATAACTCATACAAACTAGAGAATGGAATGAGCTTCTATTGGTATTAATAAAGAAAAAAAACACTCTACTCACAAAAAAGTTATAAATCAAAATAAAACCCCAGTCACTTAAAAACAAACCCTAAAAATACTGTGCATTAAAAACTTGTAATACTTGCACAATGTTTGCAAAATTAAGTGTTGAAATAGTTTAGTATTTTTTTTTTTTTTTCTACAACAAAGCTTTGTCACAATTTATAAACCAATTAAAAACTAGAAAAACAATGACAAATTTAATTTAAAGGCGGATAATTTATGTATTAAAATTACGATTTAACAAAGAGAAGTTAGAAAACCTTGAAAACCAATTGTATGAGGTTATGGTGTTTACTCGTAGCAAAAAATGTCTAATAAAATATGTCACATTGATCCCATATAGTTCAACACAATAAGCTCTTTTACAAACTCACTAAACCATAAAAACCAAAATTAAGCTCTATTTGAAAGAAATACATAAATAAAATACATTTGAAGATGGTTTGTAAACTAAGAAAACGTTTTTGGAAACGTATAACAATTTAAAAACCAAATTTTACTCTTATATATAACATAAAATCAACAAAAATGTGTTTTTAGGCTATTTACATATAGTTTATAGTACAATTAATATTTATTTTACACATTTCATTACTCTATAGCGAGCGATCACATAGATCACTCGAGCAATAACATTTGGATATGAAGTATTTTCAAGCTAAAACAAACCCTGGAAAACAAATAGTTGAGAAACTGTACCTGTCTAAAGGCATAAGAGTTTATTAAATATGTTATGACAAAAGAAAAAATATAAAAAACAGTGGTTTTTGATTAACCGTGCATAAGTCAAACATGGTAACCAAAAAAATTAAAAACAATTATATACCCATATCCAAATACACAATAAAATAAATAAAAACACTCTGGATAATTATTTAAAATAAAACAGGTTCCCAACATAGTATTTGATTGCTAAATATAAAATACTATAATTTTATTTAAAATATCCAGATTTGTACTCAGTTAGAAAGCGGCATGTTTTTACAATTGTTACAAATATCACTAATTTATTGAGTCAGTGAACCTATTTTAAAATACACCTATAAGGTACATGGTTAAAGGAAAGACATGTTTAAAAATAGTACCTGTAAAAAGTTAACATTTTATATGTTAGAATTTTAAAACAAACAAGGGGGGAGGCGAAGTAAAACAGAAACAAATTCATGAAAAGCAATGACATAGACAAGTAAATAAATATAAACAAGAGTTACATACTTGTCTGCACATCTGTGCTTTAATGTTAAAAAACCAGAAAGAGAAATACTGTCGTCTGAAATGTAATTCAAGTAGAGTTCTTATATACAGTAAACTTCCTCTAATCCAGTATGTTTGGGACTTGACACATGCGGATTACAAAATAATCAGGGTTACAGTCAGGAAAATGTAAATTGAAGAAAAAAATATGTTAAAATATGTATTTTATTGTTTTAATTGCTAGACTACCTAAAGTATAAAACATTGCATAACATACTGTGACAAGAAATACCGTACATGATTATGAAATTAAAATGAGAGCTATAAAATGTCACCCGGTATTGGATAAATACGACTCATCCCCCCACCACGCATTCTAAAGTGGCACAGTGTTGTCCCTTTGCGACTTCCAATCCCAAACAAACTTCAAACACCCGTTATTATATCTATACCTATCAATGAAAATTTTTCTGAAAGTCATGCCTAGGATGGCGGATTAGAGAAGTTTATTGTATTGTAACAAAGTGCTACCCAATGTAAAAAAGATACTCAAATGCTTAGAATTCTCAGTGCTAAAACCTTTGTGATAGTATATTTTATAAAGAACATTGCGATCTTAAAATTAATTTATTTTACAAATAGGTCTCTTAAAAATCCACAAAATCGTTAAATAGTTGATTTAGTGATGTAATACACTTATTTTTAAACTAAAATCCCTAAAGAAAAAAAAAAACTCTTTACAATGTGTATTATTGCTCAAATAACAGAATCCAGAGAAGAAGAAGGTACCGTAGTGCTGAAGGAAATCACAGCCAGGGTAGATCAATTCACAGCCGGGGGCATTGGGGGTCTGCCGTCATCTCCCTGAAACAAATGTTGTCAAGTATCGTTGAAACAGACAAACCAAAACCATAGTCTTAATGTGTTGCACTATGGTTCCTTGCACTAATTATACACTTTATACAGTACACTCTCGTTCATCGGACTCGGCGATATCCGAACTCCGCTTCATCGGAACTGAAAATCTGGATATCATTAATTTTTTTTCTTACAAAATAAATCATTTTTCCGTTTTAGCGCCTTCAATTTCCATTCGTTCTATCCGCACAACAGTGAAGTATGACATTTTGCATCAAACGTCATCAGGCGTTTTCCATAATCTGTACCCATCGATGTGATTTATGAGGCCGTGGAGTATTCTCACAAAAATAGAAAGAGGAAGAGGGCAGGAAGTGAACATCCGTTTTGACCGCTTCCCAAACAGTCATTCAGTCTGTCTCGCGTCGCGACTGCGCCTGTGTTACGTGGAAGTCAGTTGACTGCTGGAATATGAGTGGAATATGAATATGGAACATGAGAATACTGTGACGATTTTGGATCTTTATTTCCTGCGTTGTTTTTATTCCTATAGGTTCATTGTTACCATGTTCAAAGTTTGAGTGCCATACTTTCATCAAATCTCTTGGGTTATCTTAAAACCAGAGTGAATACAATCACGATAGGTCACCCTACGGGCGGAAATGATGACTCACGACGGACTCCGCTTCATCGGAATTTTTTGACATCCGAACCGGCCGTCCGCCACATTAGTTCCGATGAACGAGAGTGTACTGTATAAAAAGTATATTAAACAAAAAGTTGCAAAAAATTATGCACAATGGTGCATGGTGCATTTATAAACAAAATAAAAATATATTTTTTTTAAACTAGACTAGTCAAAACACCATTGTATTCATGCCCATTAATCAATGTCCATGGTTTGATCAAATGTCAGTATGTAATCCAGTGTCTCTCTCATAGACAGTTGCTATTGAGAATGAAAAGGTGTGCTGATCATCCGTTTTTATCCAAGGTATTGTGTTATTGGCATAACACTCTGATTCAAACATCAATCCGAGACTGAGAGAATCAAGATGGCGTCCCTGCTTAAATAAAATCGGTACCGAAAGTTCTGGGAAACAAGATGGCATCCATGATATTTTTCATTTGTATTTACTGTCTTATATATTGAGTAGTGTTGGGAGACGTTTTATTATTTCAAACTCAGTAACATAACCAACACATAATAATAATGCTAATAAAGGAGTTTTTTTTTTTTTTTTTTTTTTTTTTTTTATTAGGCATTATATTTATATCTAAAAGTGCATTACAATAGAAGCCCAATTATCCCAACTAAATGGGACCGACTACTCTATACTACCTCAGGTACTTCAGTTCTACCTCGGTTCATATGAAGAGGAAGGAAAGACATGAAAATCAAACCAACATATTGAAACTATCCTCTTCATACTTTCGTTCCTTGTTTCCTCACCTCCAACTTGTTTAGTAACATAACCTTTTTGAATACTTTACTATCTAACCTCTCATCGGATTAATCTTGCTTTACTCATTTACAAAAATAGTTAAAACTCCCCTGCGTTTAGTGCTCATATCAAAGACTTAAGAGTCATCTTCACCCCTGTGCCAGTAACCCATTGTTGCGCAGTCGGCAATGTTAATCATACAGCTTTTAATGCAAAACATGGTATTTTATTCCTCTGTTTTGGACGCTGTTTTTGAACCAATTTTCTTTAAACTTGGTAAGTGTTTAGTTACCAAGGTATATATTAGGCCCCAAATACCTCGAAATTTTGGAAGAAAATTTACGGGCGTAGGCCAAATTTAGGCCTAGCCTGACATAATGTGACAAACAATTCCAGGTTAGATTCCTAAAGAGTAGAGGAGGTTTTTTAGTGGGTAAACCCGTTTTTAGGGGAGCCCCACACTACAGGCTGGCCACCTGTGTTCCTAATACATTTTTCCGCCTCTCCCTCAAAAAAAAAAAAAAAAACACCCTCGAAATTTTGAAAATTTAACAAATATTACTCTCTGGGACGTTGCAAAGTAACTCAATTTTCCTTAGTAATCTATATATTTAAAACACAAAGTTAAAAAACCTTTGGACATTTCGTCTGTGACTTCTACTGGACCGATTTGCATGCGGGTTGTACCAAAATAAACGTTTTCGGTTCTATATTAGCAGGTTTTATTTGTATTTAAAAAATATTTACATTAAATCTGTCAAAAATGAAAAATAAACTTTTCTTATGGAGATTTAACATGGGGAAAAAGCCAACATTTTCAATCCTTTGGACAGTTCGTCTGAGACTTCTACAGCACCGATTTACATGCGGGTTGTGCCAAAATAAACGTTTTCGGTTCTATATTAGCAGGTTTTATTCATTATTCAAAAATATTTACGTTAAATCGGTCAAATATTAAAAATAAACTTTTCTTATGGAGATTTAACATGGGGAAAAAAGCCAACATTTCCAATCCTTTGGACAGTTCGTCTGAGACTTCCACTGTACCAATTTAAACGCAGTTTGTACCAAATAAAACGTAAACCTTTGTATATTAGCAGATTTTATTTACTTTAACGTTATCTTACTTCCTTAAATTAAAAATATCGACATTTTCAAACCTTTACAATTTATTTATTTTACACGCTTTCAATCAGCTGATTGTAAACACACGAGGTATTTAGTCTAAATACAGTGGATGAGCAAAAGCCCATGAAGGATTTGGTTTATTATGGCCAGTACCTAAAAACGTTTACAATTATTATGATGTATTGTCATTTATGAAAAGAAAGTTGCTTAATCATATAATTAACATTATCTTACTCCCTTAAATTAAAAATGTCTACATTTACAAACCTTAACAATTTATTTATTTTACACGATTTCAATTAGCTGATTGTAAACACACGAGGTATTTTATCTAAATACAGAGTGGATGAACAAAAGTTCATGAAGGATTTGGTTTATTATGGTCAGTACCTAAAAACGTTTACAATTATTATGATGTTTTATCCTTTAGGCCTAAATGGAAAGAATGTTGCCTAATTATGTAGAATAGCTGATTGCTTTAAAATTAAGACTAAATTGTAAAGGTTTAGTTTAAATAAATAAATTGCTCTCATTTGTATTAAAAGAAACGGATGTATCGGAAATTTTGTGCAATCAATTTGTCGTTTGCAACATTGTAATGCTTTACATTTACTGCGCTTGACGACAGTATTTGTGGCGCAATCGGTAGTGTGACTGACTCCAAATCAGACGGCCCGGGTTCCAGACCGACCTTCCCTAATATACTTTTTATGATGTGTCCAATAACGGCGTCACTAATAAATGTTTTACTGATGGTACCGATATTTATTTTAAGCAAAATAGATACAGTAAAATATTTATAGGCCTGTTCAAACTCTCAAAAAACTTATTTATGAAACTAACAAGTTTACAAATTGGTAGTTTAAGCTTGCTTATTTTTTATGTTTTTAACTAATATAACGCTTTGATTAGGCTACTAAGGTTTAGGCCTAAGTAAACAATCGATTTTTTATGTTTATAAAATACTAAAGAGTGTCTGTGTTACATAGTAAGTATGCAGCATTATTGTTTTTAAGGAATATGCCTATAGGCCTACTTTGACAGACACTCCAACTAAAATTATGTAATTTTCTGTGAAATAAATTTGTATTCTTTAAATTTGGATAGTTATTGAAACTTGCACACTACCTACATCATAAATATTGCAATATGAAAGTGGTTATAAATGGTTTCTCTACGTTCTATCCTACCCTAACACACCAATATTTGTTAAAGCCAACCATCATAAGTTACAACACTCTAGGCCTTTCCTAATTCTTGAAAAAAACTGTTAAGAACAATTTATCCAATAGGCATACAAGCGGATATTGGTCTACTTATTTCTGATGTTGTTGAACCTAATAGAACGGTTTCCTTATACTAATTTAATTAGGTTTACCTAAACAATCAAATTGACATGTTTATAAAATACTAAAGAGTAGGACCTATAAGTACAAGGATGCAACATTATTGGTTTTAAGGAATAGGCCTACTTTTCCGACGCTCCAACTAAAATCTTAGTATTTTCTGTAAAATATATTAATGTTCTTGGTATGGCAGTTCAAAGGAGGACATTTTATAGACTACGTTACATGTTTGCAATATTATAGCATTTCATTTACCACTAATGGACTATATCCGTCGAGTATCGACGGGCAACAACTAGTATTTGTTAAATTTTCAAAATTTTGAGGTATGAGGGGCCTAATATAACTATTCAACTAAACACTAACCAAGTTTAAAGAGAATCGGTTAAAAAATGGCGTCCGAAACAGGGGAATAAAACACCATGTGTTGCATTAAAAGCCGTATGGTTAACATTGCCGACTGCGCAACAATGGGCTAATGGCCCAAGATGAAGATGACTCTTAAAAATATTTTACATTTATAATTTTGCCTCATGGTTAACCTGGTGGCTTGGATAAAGAGATCTCGCATAATCGGACTTCTGCTGTACTTTTAATGTAAAATGTATAAAAAGTGTATTTCAGGAAACTGTCACTTCATTTTATTAACTTTAGTAGGATAATAAAATAAAAAACAAATTCAGTAAAACTTTTGTTTCAATTTAAAAAATGTGGATTTGACCATCACTGCGAAGACTAAATAAAAATACTGAAAACCTAGTTCATGCTGCAGATTCCCGATTATGGAAGATGATTTTGGCTTTGGTTACCTCAGATGCAATATAATTCTAATAATAGCAAGGAGAAGAATTGGAGAAAGGATGAGGAAAACAAGGTTAGAAAACTGAGGAATTTAATTTTCATATTGGATTTTTTTCATCTATGGAATAATAAAATCAACAGGAGAAAGATTAAAACATGTAGAGAAAACGGATTACAGGGTAAAAAAACAAACTACTGACCTCGTTGTTGCGATAATCAGCGTCAGTCTTGTTGCGTAAGCTGCGCGGTCGCATGAGGAACATGAGGACGGCAAACGCGACCCACGCCATGAGCATCATCATCATCCCACCCTCGGGTGTGCTCTGGGCTCCGGGCAGCCTGGGCACTGGACACAACACAAACAAGCCTTACAGTAGGCTCCCACTCACTAGACTATTCACCCAACATTATTGGTTTAACATTTTGATGTATCTTAGTATTAAAAAAATACTTAACTATGTTTTGTTTTTAACTGTCAAATATTTATAACAACTATTCTTACACTTGCTGTGTTCATCCCACTTTCAAATGGAATAAGTTTACGTTAATCATATCAAAATAAGGTCGGAATTTAGAGTATCAATTAAAAGACAACTGAGGGAAAATTCAGTTCTAAAACTTCAACAACTATTCCTACATGAAAAAATAACTGAGATTTTTTATAATTATGTTGTTTTTTTTCAGTTCCTGGAATTTTTGGAGTAACGGCTAGCTGGGCACACATGAAGTAGTTTGAAACAAATGCGTTAGAGGAGAGGTCTACTTGCATTAGTGTTCACAGTGAAATGCTCTTGGTACAGATAACACGGAATATCTTGGCCTGTGATGACCATTTACAGCTCAAACAATTGGAGTAGGGCGACGACGTTGCAGATGTATGTTTACCAATTAGAATCCAGTAATGATGTATGCAAGAGGCCAAGATATTACCTGTTATCTGTAACAATGACCTTACAAAGTTAATAACATGTGAAACAGCTTTTAGAAATCAAGTAAGACATATTATATATAATATTTCACAATATATTTATACATTTCAATACACTGAGTGAGTGTGTTGCAAATGAGTGTTGCGCTGTCAGTGTAGCCAAAGCTCACTCAACACAAACACACAGACTTTTAGCAAATCATTACCTGTGAGAATCTGCAAAAAATATTTTCACTTAATTATAATGTTTTATTGAAATACACAGAAGACTTACATTCATCAAAGCATTCGTTATCAGTGCAGACTGTCTGCGATTGCCTCAACTGAAATAAAAATTACTATTAATTGAACAGCATAGCATAACAAATCAAGAAAAAATCTTAAACCATTAGAAATAATATCAATTTCAGAGTGCACAAAAATTTCAAAAAAATAATTCAAAGGGAAACACAAGGAACATTTTGCAGGACAGTAAGTTATCTCATAATCTTCATCATGTACATAACATGTTGAATCAAAAAGTTAATAATATAAAAAGCTACTAAAAATATACCGGTACTGAAGTGCCACAAAGCTAATTATATAGAGAGTTACTAAAACAATTGCAGATATGAAATATAAATTTTTTTAAAAGTATAGTATCTCTTTTTCACATCAAGAAATTTATTTTGTATTCATAAGTAAGTGATCTTTGGGGATAAAAAATCAATAGATTATGAGACTGCGGTGCTTTGAAAAGGGGGAAAAGGTTTTAACCATTCATAAAATAACTTTTAAGAAAAATTCTCAATAACAAAAAAATTTAAAGTAAAAGACTAAAATATATTGGAAATTTTTAATTTTACTAAGGTTTAATTCCTACAATACAACATAAATCAAATAGAAATCAGACATACAGACTTGTAAATAATAATAAATGTTATTGTAATAATCCCTAACTCTGATTAAGGGTTTAAAGTGGTGAATATGCCTTCTATCTAACAGCTTATTCACAAACACAAAATAAAAAAATAAAAAAAACAAAAAAATTAAAATACTAGAATATTGTTATTTTACATGGGGTTTTCTTATTTAAAATGTATGATAAACACATAACACATTTAAGGACCTGTAATACAAATTTAGTAGACTACACACATTTCATCATGCCGCTGCATGGCCTGCTAACACACGCCAGATTCAACTCTGATTTCATGCCACATCATGCAAGATGGTTTTAATGTATTCTATTTACTTCACTTAATAATGTAGTACGGTACTCATGTCATTACAAAATAAAAGTAGTTTTTACCTTAAAAAGTGCAAATCAACCACGATATTATACCAAATTTATATCTAGTAATCTTTTTTTACGAGGAAAAAATTTTATTTACTGGTAACGATTGTGTAATATATTTGTTAAATCACAGTAAAACAAACACTTACGGTCCACTATAACTGAAAGACACATTTTATCGCTAAAGACCCTTAGAAAATTTTATTTTCCAAACAAAGCGGTCATATTTTAACAAACAAAAATCAAGAAGAAATTGAAACAACCCTAGCAGCGGTCAACAATCGGGATACAACCATTTGGGTATGGAGGTTTTATTTTGATCAACACTTTTTAGCGAATTTCCCTATAGGGAATACGCTATTACGGTAGTAGCCATGGTAAGACCTAAGCCCGGGACCATGTTACTTTTTCATTTTGAGGTCCCCAGAAGCCAAAAACACCGTTCGTTCATTTTCATATATATATATATGTGTGTGTGTGTGTGTGTGTGTGTGTGTGTGTGTGTGTGTGTGTGTGTCCGTGGTACTGATAACTTTTAAAGGGGACCTCCGATTTTGATGAAATTTGGTATGAAGGTGTAAGACTAGGTCTATTTTCATGAGTTCGCAAACCAGCATGATCGGGTTATGGGAACGGGGTTTTATGGGGTTTCAAAAGGGTCAAAAATGGGTTTTTTGCACTTTTGGAACATAATTTTCAAAATTCAACAATTTTAACTAAAACCATTTAAAAGAGCTTAAAAAACAAACAATTTAGTATCTTGAATTTTTAACTTGACTTAACAGGTTACGGAGAAAAGCCAAAAATATGTTTTCCATGTTAATCTTATGGGAAATCGATGCAACCCTGTATCTCGCTTATTTATTGGAATAACTTGATCAAATTTGGTATGTACATTCACTTAGTAGAGTTCAACTGATATTTGCTTACAACACCCACATAGCGGCAAACCTACGTACTCACCCCTATGGGGTTTATGGGGAAAATTAAAAGAACACCATACAGTAACTTGATAATATTTGGTATGTACATTCACTAGGTAGGATTTAACTGATATTTGCTCACAACACCCATATGGCGGCAAACCTACATACTCACCCCCATGGGGTATATGGGGAAAATTAAAAAGTGCCGAATATTTATACAGTTTGACATTTCTAACGTAACGTATGACATTTCCCAACAAAACTAACATTTTCTAACAACATCCCAAGGCAGCAAACCTACATACCCATTCCTATAGTGTTTATGGGGAAAATACAATATCTCAAGATCGTTTGGAAATTCGCTGAGTACGCAGGTCTGCTGCGACGGGGGTATTATTTTTAGGTAGGTACTTACTTGTGAAAGACACTCAATAGTGATTAAATTTGTATCATTCAAACGATAATATTCCTAAACTTTCATTTTATTATAAAAAAACTATAGGTGTGCGAGTAGTGATTTTTGAGGTCGAGTTGATCATACATTATGAATAATATACAAGGGCTATTCAGAAACTAAGGAACGTTTTCGTCTTACACGCGTATCGCCTACATTAGGGTATGAGAGTGCTCGGGGCCTCAGTGGCTATCCAGCAGTGACACTAGGAGCATCGTCGCGCTGCCAGTTTTCTTTATTTTTAAATTTAAAATGGCCACTCATATAAAAAATTCTGCAGTTGCGAAGTGCGATCGGTAACACGGTTTTTGTTGGCAAAAAACTTAAAACGTTAGAGATTTATCGATTTTTATTCTTTCAATTTCAACACAGCAAAGTCTGTGAAACTTGAGGGAAAGATAACGAAATTTCCGTTATGGTGGAGCAGCGGTTTTCACGGATCTTCTCGTCAACATTAGTGACCAGTTTGTCAGTCACAATGCTCGGTCGTCCACTCTTCTGCTCATCAAGAAACATTGGTTCGGTCATTTGTAAACTGAATACACAACTTACGCACAGAACTTTCATTCAAGACATTGTTTCCATACACCTCGTACGCTTTTCGATAAATCTTTATCGGTTTTAAGTTTTTTGCCAACAAAAACCCTGTTAACGATCGCACTTCGCAACTGGCGGGATTTTTTACAGGAGCGGTCATTTTGAATGTAAAAATAAAGAAGACTGGCAGCTCCTGGATGCTCCTAGTGTCACGGCTGGATAGCCACTGAGGCCTTGAGCGCTCTCATACTCTAATATAGGCGATACGTGCGCGCATATTGGCATAAGACGAAAACATTCCTTACTTTCTGAATAACCCTCGTATATTCAGAAGAATTAATTAAGGAATTTTTTATAGTACTGATTTTAATTTACACACCATTATACATCTCTCAAGCAAAAGGTGGCAGTGATCATTGTGTAACTGGCATTTAGTTTGAACGACGCCACTTGAAGTTATTTTCTATCTCACTCGGATCGAACCTCAATGAAAAATAACCTCTTTCATTTCTTAAAATTTAAATCTAAGTTGATTACGGTATATTAACAAAATTTAATGGGTTTTCTTTAAAAAAATTAAGTAGACCACAATTTTATCTGGTTGTGGTTTACATGGATTCCTTAAGTACAAATATGTTTGTAATATTCACTTCATACGTCATCTAAAAAACTCGACTCGATCTAATGAGTTTTTTCCAAAACTTCGGGTTGAGTCGAGCAGTACTAACTCAGCTCAAAAAACACTCAATACTTGAGTACTCGTACACCCCTAATGTAAACGTTCAGCAGCTTTGTAACAAAATGATTATTACAACTCGGATGTTGGCGCATTAAAATTTCTGTAGCCGCTGCTACAAAAACGTCTAAACAAGACTTATTTTATTAATTGTTTTTTAATTACTCAGGTACTTTAATGCTCAGGTACTTATACAACCATGAAAGCTACCTATCTAAAAGGAAAAAATGAGTGTCATGCAGGTCAGGGACTTATTGACAAACTATGTCTATAGGCACACTATTTCGATTTAATTCCTTGCTTGTATTTATCATTACCCTAAACCACTTATTAAGAAAAAAAAAATAAAACTCACAAGTGACAAGAGGCGGCGCATCGCAATTTCATGGTTCCAGAAACATTCACAAGGATCCATGGCTCCCCTCGTCTCCCATAGGGTTGACTTCTTCAATTCTGAAACTGACCGAATTAACATTAAACCATAAAGTTTTATCTTTGTTACTGTCAAAATACTGACAGTAGGTACTCATGGTTGATTCAAGAGGCTAAATAAGTTGAGATAAAGTCAAGAGCAAGTCTGCTGCCATTACTATTTTTGAAACCCTATTAAATCACTACCTTCTTAGGTTGAAAAAATAGGACTCTATGAACACTGCAGGATATAGGTTATTTGCACTTACTGTTACGATTACATAATACAGTGAATAAATACATATGTAAGATGTTACAATATAGGTAGCGATTGATTTTTACCAGTCACACCGGTTATCATCAGGCCCAATCGGAGCCTAAATTCGCGTTTACACCGGAGTTAGCAACACGTGTTATAAAAATTTTTTATTAACATTTAAGAAAACACTACAAAATTTGTTAGTAACATCTCATGTTATCAACAAAAATCGCGTGTTATCAACAAGAATTTTGTTACCCATCGAGGAACGGTAAAATCTGGTTACATTCTTTGATCTTTTTGAATTTTGATAACTATTGTTAATAACAAATGTTACCGAGTCCTTTGGATGTTAGCAACATTAGCCCTCTTCCCTACTCTGCCAAGGTCAGTCTAGTACTGGGAATGTCACATGCACCTGTGTGAATTCGATAGTGGGTTATTTTCGTGCGTTTGTTACATTTACGTGCTTTGTGTTTTTGTTTACGTTTGCGTTTCCACAATGTCAGACGGTATGGAGTAATGAGGCAGTTATGAAACTCATAGACTTATACCGTGACTTTAACGTTCTTTGGGATCCAACAAGCGTCCAATTAAGGACAGGAATGCGAAAAATAATACGTGGACTGAAATACTTTACATTTGACATCCTAGAGGCAACTGAACAGGAGACCTATGAGGTAAAATGTTGATAACAAAACCTTAGTAAAAACTGAATGTTAGTAACATTTTAGTTACCGGTAATAACTTTTGTCATCAACATTTGTTACTAACAAAAATGTTCATAGCATTTGTTTTTAACTCCAAGTGTAAACACAACTTGAGAGAATCTGGATGGTATAAGAGCTTAAATACTATTCTATTGACTACCGGAAGTTCCAGAAACAATATATGGCATCATTGGATATTGAAAATTCTGGACAGAAATTCTGGTACGTTCCAACAAAATCAAAGGTTACTTGTTCATTTATCAACTTATCTTTTTTGTTTACATTTTCTTAAAAATATTCCTATAATTCTTCCCATACATCCATTACATTTCAATAATAAATTGGAGTAAGCCTAACATTCAGTGAGGAACTGTAGGTAATTTATGTAGGCCTACAGTAATTTATAAATGGTCAGATTATAAATTACATGCGAGTTTTATGTTTAACATATTTATGGTTTGGATATTTATGTCAAGTATGGTATATAACATTCAGCTCTTGTTTAAGGTGTTTAAAAATTATGGGTGACACATGAATTACAGAGTAAATATGGCGTGACACATCTAAATGACAGGTATGCTGCCAGGCGAAACTTCACAATCAGACTCCATTGATTTAGTGTTTGAAATAATAATGGGCTTTATTAAAAGCTTATCATTATTAGGAATAATAAATTTTAAAAATGCCAGTCTCATGAATATTGATGATTGATGTTATTTAAGATGATTAAAAATTACTTGAGTAAAAATAGGCTTAAATTAACAAACGAATCATCAATAAAATAGAATAGAATAGTTTATTGTCAGGCAATATTACTGTACATACTAATACACTGGCACGTCAAAATGGCTTTGTTAAGCCGCGTCCGCATTGGCCGAACATGTTCGCCGAACAAAGTTCTTCCGAACTTTTGTTTGTTTGTTGCTAACCGTTTAGTATGTAAATCATATGGCCGGTTAATTGTTCGTTAATAATGTTTGTTGATTTTTGTGTTCGCCGATCAAGTTCGCCACGAATGTTCGGCCAGTGCGGACGCGGCTTAACATGTCAAAGTTTATTCAGTTCCATTTGGTTGATGGATATTCTTCCACAGAATAAAAGGCATATTAAGGAGGTTTTGCTCCATTTCCATTTTGAAAGTGTTATTAAGGTTTTTGAGGGCTTCTGGGATGTGATTAAATATTGTTTTGATACCATAATCAAGGAAACCTTATCTTTTTTTATGTTACATGCGGCGAATTTAAGTTATGTTTAGACCATGTCTTATGGCTATATGAATCACTTGATGCCAATGGACTTGATCTTTAAGAGCATAATACACTGCAGGATGTTAAAAAAAACAAGGTGAGGATTTTAAAATGGATAAAAAAACTCCTACAGTGCTCAAATTGGGAAATCCCAGCTATGGTTCCAATTGCCCTTATTGGATGACAAATATGTCAAGTAAGAGCGAAGAACAGCCCCAAGTAATCATTCGGCCCGTACCAACCGGGCGGTAACCACGGTTGCACTGTAATTGCCTTTTCAATTGAAATTTTTAACCATTTGTGTTGTTTGTGTCAAATTTTAAATTAAATTTTATTGTACACCAAACGAAATTGTAAGATAGATAAATTTTAAGAACAAGTCCTTGAAGATGTAGGATACGACTATGGTCCAATAAAGACCGATACCCGTGTCATCCAAAATGGAGTGAGAGTGGACTGCGACTGAAACAAGGTTCATTTATCTAAAGTAGTGCCCCTAGTTGTCGTGGCCATAAAAAATGTATGCTTTAGAGCTTATTCACTAATCCTTGAGACACATGTTGCTACAGTTATTGATTTAAAACTAAAAGAATCATTACATTAAATTCTACACGTTTAAGATTCTGCAACAAAACTTCTCTGTCAAAATTATGAGAATTGTTTACACTGTTTACAGATGTATTACAAAGCTATTTCTATTCAGAAAAAAAACTATTACACTCTTCCGGAGAAAATCCTTCTCTGATTGTTGACAATTGACCACAGTGTTTTTTATTCTTTTTTTTTGCAATACAGTAGCTATTAAATGAGATCAACATCAGCTTTTCTATAGGCTTCTCTAATTATTTAACAGTTAAAGCTTTTTTCTTCTCTTTATTTATCACGATAAGAAGGATTGTGGATTACCAGTTGATTTTGAAAGATTTCGTTGAACGACCAAACGGTTTTTCAATTGTTGAATTCAGAATTTTACAATTTAATTACTGTATAAAAATCCTTTTCTGATAACTTACTGATTTTGTTAGTGTACCAATACCAAATCAAACCGAACTTACCAATTACCTTGACTCCATTGAAGTAGCCTAGTTTAGATATTTCAAGAATTGAATTGACATGAAGGAAACATGAAAACTTGAACTAAAAATTGCAAACCTGAAAAAAATAATGCTTAAATCCTATCTTCAGAATAGATAGCATGTGGTCTTATAGGCAGAACCACTTTATGTGTTGCACAGAGTCCCACAGGGCTCGGTAACATGACCAGTCCTGTATTTAGTCGCTATAAAATGACCTTGAACTCCGTGGCTCTGCCCGTGATTTTGAGATTTGCAGACGACACAACCACCTTTTGGTCCAGCCAAAAACCCTGCCTATTCCTTCCATTGAAACTGCGGAAATGCTAGGTTACTTGAAGAAGCAAAAGCTTGGTTCATTATCAACAAGTTAAAAATTAATGAAGGTAAGACCCAGAGGCTCATTTGTACTCTTAGTCAATGTGCTCAAGATACAAACAGATTAGCCCTTCTCTGCTTCATTTTAAACCGAATCAGAAACTCACCCGGGCTGACCATTTATAATTGGTCTAATAGCGGTTTAGTCCAGGCTCTAAGCAGGTTGAACATGCACTAAAAGAGTAACAAAATTTGACTTTTGATTATTGTTGGGAACATTTAGTAGATGTAAAAAGTCGATGTTGCCACATTTCCCGAGTGGGCACAACACGGGGGACGCCCCCTAGAGGAAGTCGTAGAGGGAACTGTATTGGCTTTTGTCATGTTATATATCATTCTAAAGCTCTTTGAAAGTAGATTCATATGCCACAAACCCGATCTCGTAAACTCGAATAGGCCTATAACACAAGTTATTGCATTTTGAAATTTCGGTAATAGGCCTATGCTTTTATGCAAAGTTGGACTACCTTCCATTTCTGGCTCAAACGTTCATTTGAGGTTAAGTTGGGGACATTGTTTTCAAATCTATTTAAATTATATCTAGATCTCCTCTTTTTTAAGATCCTGAAAGTTAAGTTAAATGTTCTCTTTTAAGTCTTCATTTGCTGTTTTCGATTGCTGTCCGAAATATTATGATTACATTATAATTTTCAGCCCGATTTGGGACAGCGTATGAAATTTTTTGTGAAATATTTAACGTAAGATTTAGGACCATGTATAACAGAAAGCAATTCCGCAAAGCCGACCTCAAATGAACGATCGAGTCAGAACTGGCAGGCAGTCAAACTTTGCATGAAAAGCATTTTGTCCAAATTTCAAAACGCAATAACTAGCGTTATATTCGACCTTTAGAGATTGGGTTTGTGTCATTTGAATCTACATTCAAAGACCTTTAAAATGATTTTACAACATGACATAGGCCAATACAGTTTCCTCTAAGACTTCCTCTAGGGGGTGTCCCCCGTGTTGTGCCCATTCTAGAAATGTGCCAACATCGATTTTTTACATCTACTAAATGTCCTCAACAATAATCCAAAGTCAAATTTTGTTAGACTTTCAGTGCATGCTCAACCTGTTCAGAGCCTGGACTAGTTGGTCAGGTTGCGTTCCTGCTGAGAAAGTTCCCTGCCTGGACAGTGACTCATACTTACTCGTAGTGTAGGCCAACCAAAGCGCTCTTTTATTGTATTTTAAGTTAGAAGTTATCCTTTCATGCCTACAAGTTTTTAAACTAGGCCTACAGAAAAAAGTAGACTCAATATTTTTCTCAGATAAAAAAAATCGGGACAAGAGCAAAACCGGCCGGGACACCGGGACAAGAGCGAAAAACCGGGACTGTCCCGGTCAAACCGGGATGTAACTTATGGCAAGCCTACCTATAAGTAGGTTTAAATAAATTACCATATGATTGTATCTTAACTCAAACGATTACAACTATCAAATAATCACAATATAGAAATTTCCCCAAAGATAACAACGGTGGAATCGGATAACGAAGTTTCGCCCTATCTGGTTTCAATGACAAAGGAGGTAATTTCACACAGGTAGGTAGTGCCACACAGTGAATATGTGGCAATAGTGTTGCCGTTCTCATTGGTCTTTGGTTTTTTTAGATCCAAGGATTGACCCATACTAGGCCTAGGATAATATTCCTACAACACGTTTCGTTCCATATTTAAAACACACACACACAACACCCATTCATTAGTATTAGATTTAAAGAGCTTAGATCTATGCCGTTCTCATTGGTCTTTGGTTTTTTAGGTCCGAGGATTACAGGCGTCTATTTCGGCGTGTTTTCACTTGGTGGGAGAGCAAATTCTGACGAGGAGTGGGGGTAACGCCGACAGTGTTACCAACACCGCAAATACCACGCACGGTCATCACGGACAATGCTGAAGACCGTATTTACGAATAAGAGAGACAGAGACAAAAAAAATGATACCGAAGGTTGTTATTATTAATAATGACTATTTAAAAGACTTAATTAGATAAATAATACACCAATACAACTACGGTACAGCAAATTATTGTAACTTATTATGTAATTTACCTACGTAAACCAATGTAATAGTAAGCTGTATTAATTGGTATTACGTTTTTAATATGATTAAATATTTAAAATATAAGCCTATTTAATTTCAAAAATGTATATTATAAAGAAAAAAATTAAATTATTAATTAATTTTAATTAAAACAGTCTGTGGATTTTTCTACACGTTTTGGCTAAACGGGTTATCGCCGAAGTAAATAACGGATAAGCCACCTGGTAAATAGGCTACTAAGTTTTAAATTTTCATATTAAAACGTGTAAAAAAATCAACTGACTGTTTTAATTAAAATTAATTAATATATTTTTTCTTTATAATATACATTTTTGAAAAGGCTTAAGTTATATTTTTAATATTTAACATCAAATTAAAAACTCAATACCAATTACAGCTTACTATTACATTTGTTCACGTAGGTAAATTATATAATAAGTTACAATAATTTGCTACCCTAAAATATTTTAAGGAAGTAGACTAATTTGTACAAATCAGACATCTAACAAGCTTACATTTTTACACGTTTATCACATTAATATATCGTAGTTATATTAGTGTATTATTTATCTAATTAAGTCTTTTAAATAGTCATTATCAATAATAACAACCTTCGGTATCATTTCTTTTGTCTCCGTCTCTCTTATTCGTAAATACGGTCTTCAGCATTGTCCGTGATGACCGTGCGTGGTATTTGCGGTGTTGGTAACACTGTCGGTGTTACCCCCACTCCTCGTCAGAATTTGCTCTCCCACCAAGTGAAAACACGCCGAAATAGACGCCTGTCCGAGGATTGACCCACACTAGGCCTAGGATAATATTCCTACAACACATTACGTTCCATATTTAAAACACACAACACCAATTCATTAGTATCAGATTTAAAGAGCTTAGATCTATGCCTAATATTAAGCTGGGCCTAAATAAAAAACAAAGCTTTCAGTGTGTTCAGAATTTCCAAGAAATATAGCATTTCATTTTAAAATCATGTCTTACTAAAATTAATAAGTGGGCAATACACTCAGTTCAAATAAGCCTACATCAATTAATTGATAAAGTAAATATTTAATCCCATTGATTGATTTCAACTTTTCTTTTGAAAGTAGGCTACGACAGTGTATGCCTATGTCAAAACAAAAGATAGTTGGGCAGGTTTTCATACAAATTAAGTCCATATTACACAAATCAGATAAAATAAAACTATGCACAGTAAAAGTGCATAAAAGCGAAGGTTACTTACAAAAACGCCAACAACAACAAAGCCAAACACTATCAGTTTTTATAAACGTCAGCAATAATTTTTGCAAGGTCTTCAATCCCCCAAACAGAAACAAACACGAATCACAACCCAAAGAAGACTCTGTGTAATTGACGTACAGCTGTCAGCTGGCAGACTTGTTTAATTTCTATTGGACATTGGAAAGAAAAACTTCAACCAATACAAAATCTTTATGTAATCAGTTAGTTACTGACCATATTCATAAACGGCAGGCGCGTTTAGTAGAAATGCTACCGTTTCGGGGAAATAATAAACTGATACGATTATGGATGCCTAACACATCAAATCAATTCCATAATTTTTTACTATTTTTTGTTACCTTAAGATGGAGAGCTTAAGTTTGTCCTTGGATGTTGGAAACGACAATCGTTGATTATGAAAGTGCTGAAGTGTTACAAAATTGAAGATAGTATCGTACCACTAAACTAGAACCCTTTAAAATTCATAATTAATGCTCTAACAAATAATTCGCACCATCTATAGTCAATGGTTGCTCGCGGTAGGTTTGGTCCATCATGGACAAAATCTAGAAGCGATGCAGAAACTATATAACATTGATTAGATCTGTTGTGGAACTAATAAGTAATGTCACCAGCGCTCTATTTTATTCTTAGGGACTGTTGCCATCATCCTCTGAACCTGAACTATAAGAGGAAGGTCTCTGAACCCCAGAAAAAGCTTATAATAAGCAAGCAAACAACTTAATACACTTGGATTTTGAAAATTTCTGAGACCTAAGTTTCTAACAGATTGTAAAGGATATCAAAATTCTACAAATAGTAAAAAATTAATATTTTCGCAAATCAACTAACAGTTTGGTTGAATTTCGGCCTGTGGCGATCTCCTAGTTGTTATATAAACTATGCATATTATTTAATTCAAACAGTTACCGTATGCATTTCAACAGTGTACTTATAGTCTTTTAATTGCATGATGATGTGTTAACCGAAAGCCACGGGTTTACCTAAATTTAAATAGCACCATAGAGCAAGAGCAGCATACCCAGAGATCGCATGAATGTACAAATATTCGTAATGTTAAATAGGTACTTTAACAAAGCAGTTGAACGGATTTGTAGATATGTTGGATAAAGCCCGTAGGCAGAATTCTTTCAGGAGGGGGTGGGGGCATGGTTGGGTATTTTAATTTAAAGGCTAAAGTCTCTTCAACAATATTTGGCAAAAACCTACAAATTTTATAGTTTTAGATCGGTGACGCCCTTAAGCCATTTTAAAACAAAATTTGCTTGTTCAAAAATGGTGTCCCATTTTTAGGTAAATTTCCTGTGTACATAAGCAGTGCTAATAAGCCCTCATGTAGCAGAGTTTTACTGAATTTACAGCAGTTTGATATCAGTTGTATTGGGGATATAAATATTTATTTCTAAATTTCAGGGGGTTAAGAAAAGTCTGCTTGGCTTACGCCTATATTAGGATATTTATCATAGTCTATCTTAGCTACGGCCTCGTATTGGATTGGTTCTATATTGTCGTTGAACGGTATATAGCCTACAGCAAAGCCCCAAATTTTGTGAAAAAGTTAAATATTTTAGTTATTAATCAACTAAAATAGCGAATATTAATCATCTTATTAATTTTTTGTATTTTGTTTAAAATTTATTCACTTTTTACGATTTGTTTTTAAATTTATGATAGGAATCATTTGGGAGGATGTCATCTCGCAGGCTGCTCGCCTATGTGGAGTAGGATCTATAGGCATACTTCAAGAAATATATTAAATTATTATCCTCATATATTGTCAAGGCAGAGAGGGTCCGTCGGCCATGTTGAGCAGGGGCTGCATGTACAATACCTAGACGGCGTAACTCTGCAGTTATCAGTTATATGTACAACAGAGATGACTTTTCGTTAGCACTTGTGATTAAAATTAATTGTTCTATTGCATTTTAAATCTATTTTGTGATCGAATTATACCTGTTTGATGGAATAGGCCTAACTAAATAATTTATTGACACAAGAGATAACAGTTTTTCCTGAAGCAGACATTATTACTTATCTTCACTGGCGTAAATATAAATAAAATAATGATAAGAGCCCCCCTCCCCCCACCGTCCCTAATCACCGGCCACCACTGCCTAGACCAGTGTAACAAAGACGAAACAGTAGGGAGCGGTTCGAAGAGCTACCACGAGAGGAGGGCGTGAGGTGACGTACTCAGGAAGGGTAGGCTGAGTGCGGAGAAAGAGAGGCTTGATGACACACGCCTTTGGCAATGGCATGTTGGCAATTGTCAGCCCTGCAGTGACGTAGTAGAGGTGGAGTAATAAAATAGTTCATTTCATCGTTAGTGTTATTAATTGTTTTTATTAAAAAACCATACTTGAAGAAGTAGGGTTTAAAAGTTAATCTACAGTGCCTGAACCTATTAGCCTAGTATAAAAAATGCAGTACTGTATTTTAACACAGGCTTTGTATAATTGCAAGACTAATGTTTTGTTATAAAATTGACTTTGATAATACATTAACGACTAAAAGTGTTCAAACACTTAATTGAATTGTTTGTTTATATCCTTTAAGTTTGGTTGTTGTATTAGTCAAATAACAGTTTTTACATACTATTAAACATTGGAAGCATCCAACTTTCTTTCACTATACCATACTGTATTTTCTACGGTTCTATATTTTTTAATACAATAAAATGTAATATGTGTGTTTAAACGTGTAAGAGTAAACGTATCATTGATTTTATTTCAAGTGACTTTTCTCATTTCCAGATTGAATTAAGTATACGAAGTGTAAACTAAAATAAGTTTTACTTAATAATAAAATAATACAGTAATTTGATAGCCTGTTTATTCTTAAAGTTTTATTTACTGGAATTTATTTGTTAACAACTAAAATTTAAATCATTTAAACCAAGCTTTCACAAAGTTCGACAGTTTTAATAAAATTATATAAACAACTTCAAATATTGAAATCACAGAGATCCCATTTAAAAAAAGCAATACTCCAATGGCAAAGGCGATAAACTGCTCAGTGTCGACGACAGAATATCTTACATTTGATTGAAATTGGGAAACATCATAATGGAAAACTACCTTTGATTCCTCCCCATTCCGTGCTTTGACTATAGCATCTATAGAATGATAATAACTTACAGAGTTACAATCTGGAAGACAGGTGCGCTCGCAAGATTTTAAGTACCGATATTTAGATTCACAACTTTCTTCATTTGGAAAATCTAAACAAATTTTAATTGAATTATTAGGTCTAGGTAAGTGAAACGGGACACAACCACACAAGCTGATCGAATGGTTCACTTGACATTCTAAAATACAATTATTCTCCGTGTAAAATGTAAATAAGGAAAGCCTTTTCTCTTCGGGGAAGTAACAACCCCTCCGAGTCGGTTCGTACCCTTTGATACTCCTATGGGCTATAGTTAAAGTGGGTTTTACTCTTATTTCCATGAGTAGTGTAAAATTGCGGCCGCTGGCCCAGTTCAAGGTCACCTGAGGGATGACGTCATCGAGGTCAATGACCTCACCGATGACGTCATCGATGACGTCATCGATGACGCAATCGATGACGTCATCACTAATGACGTCATTTCGATGACGTCACACCCATGACGTCACAGAAATGACGTGCTGATGACGTCATCACCCCTTACGTCATCAAAACGACGTCACCGACGCCACTAAGGTCAAGGTCACG
The DNA here is from genome assembly GCA_030545055.2 of Neoaliturus tenellus. Lineage (NCBI taxonomy): Eukaryota > Metazoa > Arthropoda > Insecta > Hemiptera > Cicadellidae > Neoaliturus > Neoaliturus tenellus. Next base: position 136,293,681 of record CM061534.1, read on the forward strand.
CAGAAACTTAAAATTTTTTAGCACTTTTGCCGTTTCTCGCACTACGCTCCGAGTTTCAGTCAGAGTCCCCGTGACCTTGACCACTTGGAGCGAATTTTCGACAAGAAACGGCAAAAGTGCCAAGTTAAACTCGAGTTTCTGACATGACTCTGCCTAAATGGGCAATCGGTTATCCCTCAGGTGACCTTGAACCAGTACAACGCCCGCAATTTTATGTTACTGTGACCTTGAACACTTAACAACGGAGCGCCGACACCGATGCGCACCCCACGACAGCCACCGAGTGACTGACTATCAGGCTCTGTGTACTCTAGGTATATCGGCTTGAGAGACTAAGACTCTAAACTGTCAGGAATGGGAGTAACTAACTGAATTTTGCAAGGAAAAGTCATTTCATCCAATATTTTAAACAAATCCTCATCAGTAAAACTGACATTAGTCTGTTTTGTATAAAACTTAGGGTGTCCGCGCAACAGTTTGCGCCACTTAGCTAAAGTTGAAACTCTCTTAACTTTGAGTGGTGGACAGTGAGCAACTAATAAAGTCTTAACACGGCTAAGTTTCTTACCTAAAGTGTCCTGCGACATGGCTTCACCTCACAAAAGTCCGCACAATACTGAGAGACTGCTTGTAGCGCATGAGTCAAGGGAAAAGAGGTGGGGGAAACAGCAGGAGTGGGGGAAGGTCACAGTGGCGGGGGAAAGTGAGGTGGTACGCTGGAGTATCGCATCACTTCACCATGAGCTGTCCTACAGTCAACACACTGTTCTCTTGGCCCGAGTTGGCACTAGAAGAAACATTTCTGTACAGCTTAGGCTGTGAGAGCCGAGGAAGCAAAGTCAAAGTGGAAATTGTGTTAAACTCCAAGATGAAGAGTCTCCTAAATAAACTAATTGTATCCTTGCAATCTCCTATAACTTTAGAGAAATACCACTTTATTAAGCGACACCTTATACTTTGGCAAAACGAAGCGGAAATGGAAAAGATTACAGTAAAATTAATTTAACTTAAAACCTGGACTGGACACTCATGGCGATACCACGTGGCGTGCAAACGCCACCCTAAACATTACAAGTTAGGTTATTGAGCACCTCTGGTACGATAACCGATGTGCTAGAGTTAAAGTGTGATGACCTTGAGTCAAAACACTGAAATACTACAAGTCGATATCGTCCCAGAGTTAAAGTGTAGTGACCTACATTCAGAACTTGTAAAATTACTTACATATAGAGAGCTAGAGAACAGCGAGACGCACCGCATGGAAGCCGGAGACATACTGGCGAAGCGGTGTTGTGCAGCCTAGGGACCCAGTTGTGGTGGGGGTATAGCCAACACTTAGAGTACAAGTGTTGTGGGTGACCTTGACCCACTTAACTTACCTGACCCCCCCCCCCCGACAAAAAGTGCGAACCCCCCCCCCCCCCGACAAAAAGTGCGCACCCCCCCCCCCCGACAAAAAGTGCGCACCCCCCCCCCCCCGACAAAAAGTGCAACCCCCCCCCCCCCGACAAAAAGTGCGAACCCCCCCCCCCCAGACAAAAAGTGCGAACCCCCCCCCCTGATATCCTGGGCGTGGCAGCCCCGGCGGGGATATAAGGGGGTCCAGCCAGAGCCGGCTCGCAGTCCGCTCCCGCGCGTTGAACGTGAACGACCGGGACGGACCGCCATAGGCATCACTAAACATTGAATGGCGCCTTCAGTGTTTAGCGAAGTTTACTCTAACTTTAAGACTTGTATTAGTTGTAAGATATTGCGCTTGCGTTTGGGTATTGGGAATTGTTTTATATGAGAGTGTTTTACTTGTACCCTATGTCTCCTGTGTCTTTTATCCTTTGTGTCTTGTTTGTTATATGTGTTTAATGTGTATGTGCTTGTTCCAGCATTGACTACGTTGAGCTCAATTGTGTGTTGTAAGTGTGTTATATGTTTCTAAAGTGTATACGCTTGTTTTAGCAATCCCCCCTTGAGCTTTTTCAATGCTCAAAGTAAATTGTAAAGTCAGGGAACGGGAGTAGGCCCCCGTGTAAAAGCATTTTATACCAACGTTAGCATGAGTCCTCTCAGGCATGCAATATTGCGGCTGGGTTTGGGACTCGGTCCGTTTGTATGCTGACATGCAGACCACAGCTGTGGCCAATTTGCGGTGGCCTCTGCACTCGGACCGAGGGCGTAAGCCACTAGGGCTGTCCTCAACCTCTTGTTTCCCTTCTGGAAACTCAAAATTATGTAAATGAATCTTTGTTAGCTATTTGTGTTTTTAGTCCCCAAGGCCCCCGAACATTCGTGGTTCGCCATGGATGTACGGGGGCCGAAATTTTTTTAATGTCCGTGTGGCCTTGACCCACAAAGATTTATAAAAATTTACTGCATTGATAAAGTTAAATAGTAAAGGTAGGGTACGGGAGTAGACCCCCGTGTAAAACAATTTTAAACCAATTTTAGCATGGGTCCTCTCAGGCATGCAATATTGCGGCTGGGTTTGGGACTCGGTCCGTTTGTATGCTGACATGCAGACCACAGCTGTGGCCAATTTGCGGTGGCCCCTGCACTCGGACCGAGGGCGTAAGCCACTAGGGCTGTCCTCAACCTCTCTCAAAATTAAGTAAATGTTTTGTTAGCTATTGAAAAGACAATGCAGTAAATGTTTACAAGTCTTGCGTGGCGAAGGGAACACGACATTGGATGTTGCCTTGTTGTCATAGTTGGGTCTCTTTGGAGGCTACAGCGATGACAACCCAAGTGCCCCACACCCCCATCGGGGGTGTGGGGCTTATTTTTTTAAAGTTTTACCGTGACCTTGACCTAAATATATAAAAGTTTTCAAAATTCTTTAACAGTCAGGTCTTATTAACAAGGTAAATATATTAAGCTCTTTTAAAAAAATGTACAAGTCAAGTAACACACAAGGTTTTACTCGTCTATATGTGTGTCTTTTTGGAGGCTTCAGCGATGTTAACATAAACGCCTTAAGTGAGGCTTATTGTTTTAAATTGACCCCCCCCCCCGACAAAAAGTGCGAACCCCCCCCCTCCCCGACAAAAGTGCGAACCCCCCCCCCCCCGACAAAAAGTGCGAACCCCCCCCCCCCCGACAAAAAGTGCGAACCCCCCCCCCCCACCCCCACCCCCTCCCCCACCCCTGATATCCTGGGCGTGGCAGCCCCGGCGGGGATATAAGGCGGCCGGGTGGCATGCACTTCTCATTCCTGTCCAGGTTCCCGTACCGGACGGTCCTCTCTCGCTCCTGAGATTTTATTTACTTATTTCAATCTTCTTTTCATATTTACTCTTTTCATATTTACTCTTCATTTATTCGCTTCATCAAGATGGGTCTTAAGCTCAAGAATTACCCACCAGCTTCTTCAACCTCGGCCAACACGCCTCAGCCCTCATCGTCCTCCGCTCCGATCCTAGAATACCTCATGACAGCGCAGATTTTGAGCTGCCTGACGATGCCGCCACCGCCGCCGCCACCGCAGCCTGCCTCGATGCCCAGCCTTTCACCATTGCCACCAACATTGGAAGAGGTTGGCGCACCTTCGGCTTCGGAAGAGGCTGGCGCACCCGCGGCATCTTCAAAGAACACCAGCGGACGAGTCCTGATAGCCTCTCCAGCACTCTCTCTGCTATCGGACTCGGGATCGGAATCTGCGGTGTTCGAAGAGGCGCCAAGGTCGAGGATAACCCCCTACAGTCGAACTAAGAAAATCCTATCCTACACCAAATCCCAATGTCCCTCACCCATATCCCCCATGCCACCTACACCAACCAAACCACCCCGTAAATCAATCTTCTCCCCCGAACTTCCCTCAATCGACCTAACCCGTTCACCTACCCCACCCAAAATTGTCTGCAGCCTACCTTTTGACCTACTTAAACCTTCACCTCCCACCCCCATTCCTTCTAGCCAGCCTAAACCTGACAAGCTCCAAAACACTCCAGTAAAGCGTCCAACACAAAAACGTAAGCGTGTTAAACTCCCTGCTGGCAAGGGTAATAAATGCGATTACGTATGGATGTCAAAAGACTTTGGGATTCTTTGCTGTCAGAAGTTTGCTGTTTTAGATAAAGACCGTTGCCAAACGCACTTGAACAAAAACATCAATCTTCCGAGAGTAAGACCCTACAGTCTTAACAACATTAGGTCTAAAACATCCCAACCCAGACATCCCCACAGTCCGCAACCGCTTGATATTAGAAGACTTAAAATGGATGAAAAATATTATTTTATTGCTCAAACTTATGGAGCTTTTGATGCCAAAGTAGAAATCATTGTAAAAGGTGATGGCAGCCTTCATACAATGAAAGTACCCGTTCGGATGGTACAAAGACAATTTTTCATCCATAAAAAAGGCTATCTAATACGAAGGGAAGGATGCCAATCTGTGTGGGAAATGGATTAGGATGTAGGCCTACCAAAAGAAATTCTAAATTGTTAGGTTGTGTTGGACGATATTTAAAAAAACAAAAATTCTTCTTCCAAATTATTTTTTCCAAATTTAGTCCTAACCCTCTTAAAGTAAGGGAGAGGAGTATTACACAAGTCAAATAATAAAAAAAAAATACTTGACTTGTATAATACTTTAACCTGGCGGTGATGTAAAGTCACTGGGACAATCTCAAACCGTGTCCTTGAGGGTGAAGACTAAGTTACGAAAATCTTTAACAAATAAAAACTTACCTCCAAACACTTGTAGCTTGCTACAAGTGTTTGGAGGTAAAAATTTTTCAAAGTTTGAATGACCTTGACCCATATAAATTACTGTTTAAAGTAAAGTGCTAACCTTACAACTAATGTCGTGTATCACGTGATACCCCCCACTCTAATGCTCTTACTAAGCTTGTATGAGCCGTTCATTTGCTTCAGTCTGTTTCTGTACTCCGTGTAAACATGTCACGGTACAATTACAAAGGTGGTGACTTCTTGATAAATCCACACAATGTTTGGGAAGTGCTAAATCGGCATAGAATGGAAGTTGAGCACTGTATAAGACGAGATGGGTCTACATTTTATCTATGTATTATAAACAACCAAACTCATAAGTATGAACACTGGACAAAAATTAATTATAACAACATAGATGAGCTGTTTGCTTGGGTCTTTGAGCTGTGTAAAGTTATTGAAGAAACCAAAATGATGGGTTTGCTAAAGGTATGTAAAACCGATGACCGGGAAGAGTAAGGGAAATTTAGTGGAAGTCCTTAAGCTATCCCCCCCCCCAAATTCCCCATTCCCTCCCCCACCCCCACCCCCTCCCCCACCCCCTCCTCCACCCCGCCCCTACCACTACAAATAGGTATATATAGGAGTGGTAATCCAATGTCCGCTCATTCAGCTTGCATCCGTTAAGCAGAACACCTCGCACCATGTCTGGAAACTCTTCAGCTTCTAGCTCAAGTGTTGGGCCCAACCGATCGAGCCTTCTGTTAAGCAGTCGAGTCCGATTTTCTGGCTTTGGACCTGTGAAGAAGGACCCGTGCAGCAGCAGTGGAGCCTCTAGATCAGCCTGGTATGTAAGGAGTCGCGTCCGGATTTCCGGCTTTGGCCCTGTGAAGAAGGAGCTTTGCAGCAGTGGAGCCTCCAGCTCGGCCCGGCCTCCTACCAACCCGCAACCAACCACATCAAATGCATCTACACAGACACCACCAAATGTATTTGAAGCGTACAATGAAATTATAGAGGAAAAGGATAGGGTGTTAGAGAATGTAATCCGTGAGGCAAATTCAATCCTGAGAAAATATGACAGACTAATTATGAAGTGTCAAGATCTTTTAGTGGACAGTGATGCTAGTGAGGATGAGAGTGGATAGGTGTGTGGGTAAAGACTCGGACTGGGACTTGTGTGTTTGTATGAATGTGTGTGTGAATGCGGAATACAGAGCGGGGGATAGATCACTCTGTGGCAATGGACTAACATGCCACTTAGTGATCTATCCCCCGTTCTGGTAATGTTTTTGGATGGCCTTGACCCACTTTACCAAGGCTAGCTAGTACCCCCACCACTGATAAGTGTATATATACGGGTATAAACGTGCAGTTTGGTTATTCTGCTTTGTACCGCTTAGCTGAATACAGCAGTGTAACATGGCTTTCAACTCCAAAACTTCTCAGGCTTCCTCTTCTTCTTCAAGAAGGCGTGCTGCCAACGTCCTGCCTGCTACTCGTGGACCTGCTCGACCATTCCACAGCATAACTGTTGCTCGGGCAAACGCCTGCAAAGCTCCAATGCTACGGACCTTGCTGGAGGTGAGCCAAGACGGGCAAGGCTTGCTCAGTCCTGGTCAACGGCAGGAGCAAGAAAGGCGTATGGCGTACTACAGGCTGCAGGGTGTAGTTCCCAGCTTGAAGTTAGGCGATCCGAGAGTAGCAAGCATCAACGAGGCAGCGGACTACATATCACACCTTCACAGTGTTTTAGAAGTAAAGGACCAACAAATTGAAAACTTAAAAGAACAATTGAAACAATTTAACTTTAATCCTGTGGAGTTTGTGGAAGCAGTGATGAGTGATAGTGATGATGAAGGAACTGAATATATATTGGGTATGTAATGAAAGACTTGGACAGGGACATGTGTGTGTGTGTAGAATACAGAGCGGGGGATAGACTACTTTGCGGCAATGGACTAGCATGCTGCTTAGTGGTCTATCCCCCGCTCAAAGGGTAGCATTGGATGACCTTGACCCACTTTACAGCAAGGACAACCGGTTAACTGGTATAAAAGAGGGGGTCTATACATCTCGACTTCATTCTGCTTTGGACCTTCCAGTGGAACGCTAGAAACAATGAGTGGATCGCTGCTTGGTGCTAACTTGGACAGGTATTCTGTGATGGTACACTATGAAGATTGTAGAGACATGTTGACGGCTGTGTATGATTGTTTGGTGAGAAAAATCTTTCAAGAAAACTGCCAATTTATGTTAGCGTGGAAAAGAAACTTGTTTGTTGATGGTCATGCTACAATGCAAAGCATGAACCACCTTCATGTGTTAAAAGTAGGACATCATAATTTGGACGAACTGGACGATATGTTTAGGGAGCTGGAGTGTTTGATACATCAGGAGTGTAAACCATGTGAAATTGAAATATTTAAATTGGATATGGAATTAGAATAAAATGTGTTAAACAGGACTTGGACTTGGACTTGATTGAGGTTTTGTAGAACAGAGCGGGGGATAGATCACTTTGCGGCAATGGACTAGCATGCTGCTTAGTGGTCTATCCCCCGCTCAAAGGGTATCTTTACGTGACCTTGACCCACATAAATTGTATAGTTGGTGGGGGTATAAAAAGGGTAAGCAAATTGGATGGATACAACACTTCCATACCATGGCTCCACTTGACAACACCGTGTTCCATCGCAACAGAATTGTCTCTATTCTGGAGGTAATACCTCTAGAAATTATAGAAGTAGAGGACCAACTACCTGCGGTTGATCAAGAAGAGGAGGAGGAAGAGATAATGGATATTGAAACGGACTCTGACGAAGCTGGTTCAACGGACAATGAAGTGGACTTGCACGCCTACGAAACATTAGAGTCGTCATCTGAGTCGGAAATGGAATTCCAATTGGAAATCGAAGAAGAAGAACAAGAACAAGACACTCCCCATCGTCCAATGGATAGGATGTTAGTTGCCAGAAGAATTATGTATTGTCATCGCTGCCTATTCCGTGATGAGGATGATTCCGACTCTGATGGTGATGTTTCACCCTTGTAAAAAGTTTAAACAAAAAGTTAAAAAAAAAGAATGTGAGCGGGGGATAGAGCACTTTGTAGTAAATGATGCTGCTTAGTGCTCTATCCCCCGCTCAAAATAATAATTCCAAATGACCTTGACCTACATAAACTTGCTCAAACAGACGTCTTTGAAAAAACTTGTACAAATTATTGAATCTAGACCAAATATCATCAATTTATCAAGCCTACTGATAAATGTATTACAAACGGTTGTGTAAAGGCTAAATTTAGCACATGAGTGATAACCTGTTTCCATATGACGTCACTTTCCCCACCTATCTGCCTCGGATATAAAGGGTCCCGGTGGAGTGCGCTGCTCATTATTGCGTGGACATTCACAGAGTGTGCATTCAAAGCCAAACTGTTTGAAATGGCTCTTTGCGACATTTGTGGGGAAATCTTTCAAGACGAAGATCTTTTCACCATACACAGAGAATTACATGAAGACGAAGATAGAAAAGAAGATATTACCATGGATGAAATAGACTTAGACTCAATTGACCGGTTTTTGGAAGAGCACCAGAAGCAGACGGACTACTGGGACAGCTATCTACAGCAAATGCAAAGAAGAAGACCTAGTGTGATCCAATTTGCTGGTGCTGGACCATCTACTGCTAGAAGACCTTTTGAAGAAGAAGAAGACACTGAAGAAGAGGACACTGAAGAAGAACTAGAAGATGTGAAACAACTGCGCACCACGGCCTTGCCAGGACGAGTTGTAACACATTTCAAAATTAATAATGTTCAATTGGAACTGGAAACATTTATAACCCAGGCTAAGGAACTTGTTGGTGGAACCTTGAGGGAAGAACTACAAAGATTAAATTTTATTAAATTTGGAATGGTGTTAGAGGCTATGTTTAACAATACTGATGGTGAAACAGCATTGAGAGCGTTCATTACCAAAAACCGAACCCTTACCTTCACCTCCAACATCGATGATATTATTGAAGAATGCTTGGAAGAACTTATAACAAAACTTCAAGAACATGAAGGAAGAGGATCTGGATGGACTTTGTCATCAATTGAAGGTATGGATGTAAGGGTTCACAAGCATGGATATGGTTTAAGGGGTAGTAGTTTTATCCCTTTACCAAAGAAAATCCAAAACACTAAATCGTGTAGGAATGTGCAAAATGAAGGTAATGAATGTTTTAAGTATGCAATGTTAACCAAGTATGTTAAAGATCATCCTGAAAGAGTTGGTAGAGAATATTACGAAAATGAACACCGCTACAACTTTCAAGGCCTCACCTACCCAGTTACATTGAAAGACATAGACAAATTTGAAAAGAAAAATCCTGGCGTTTCAGTGAATGTTTTCGGTCTGGATGATTCGAACAACGTTTATCCTTTGCGGGTAGTAAAAGTTGAGCAAAGAAACCACACTGATTTGCTACTGATCACTAAAGGTGAAATTTCACATTATGTGTGGATAAAGGACTTTGCATCCTTGATTCGAAATCAATTATCAAAACAGAGGCGTAGGTTAACAGTCTGTAAAAGATGTTTTTGTTTCACATATAAAGAAATAAGACAAGGAGGATTAGAGTGGTTGATAGAACACAAAAGACTTTGTAATGAAAATTATGAAGTGAAGATTAGTCTGCCACCACCATCTCGAGCGTGTATCAAATTTAACAAAACAGTTCACCAATATCGGATTCCAGTAGTCATCTACGCAGATTTTGAATCTACGTTAGTACCACAGGAGCTGCCGGACGGTGAAGTGACTAGAAGAACAAAATATCAGTTGCATCAACCCAACAGTTTTTGTCTAATAGTGAAATCAACCTTGTCTGAAAACCAATCGCAAAACTATGGTTTAACATCCACTCCAATACTTTACCGTGGTGAAGAAGCCGCTAAGTATTTCGTAGACCAGTTGTATGACATTGCTGAAAAGGTACAACGCTTGTATGGTAATGTCGTACCTATGGAACCTTTGAATGAGAATCAACAAGAAGAATACAATATGGCATCAAGATGTTATCTATGCGAGAAGAGCTTCAGTGAAGAAAATCCAAAAGTAAGAGATCACGATCACCTGACAGGTTTATACAGAGGAGCTGCTTGTAATTCATGCAATATAAATTACAAACTGCCCCACTTTATCCCTGTCGTGTTACACAATCTTAGCGGCTACGACTCCCACTTCATTATTCCAGAGTTAGGAAGAGATGATGGTAAAATTGATGTTCTTGCTACAACATTGGAAAAGTACATCAGTTTCTCAAAAACCGTAGGTAAAATTAAACTTCGCTTTGTAGACTCTTATAGATTTATGCCATCTAGTTTGAGCAGATTGTCTGAGAATCTACGAAAAGAAGACCTAAAAGAAACCAGCAAGATTGTACCTGAAGATAAATTGGACTTAGTATTACGTAAAGGAGTATTCCCCTACGACTACATAACATCTACAGAAAAATTTGAAGAAACCAGTCTACCACCGATCGAAGCCTTCAACAGCAAATTAAACGAAAGTGAAATCTCCGTTGAAGACTACAATCATGCTTGTAATGTTTGGAACCAACTAAACATTCAAACCTTAGGGGAATATTCTGACTTTTATATAAAATTGGACGTAACTCTGCTGTGCGATGTGATGGAAGAATTCCGAAACACCTGCTTCTCCGCCTATGGACTGGACCCTCTACACTCGTACACATCTCCAGGATTAGCATGGCAAGCTATGCTAAAGTCAACCAACTGTCGACTGGAACTTCTAACGGATATCGATATGGTGCTCATGATGGAATCTGGTGTACGGGGCGGTTTGACACAAGCTGTAACACGTCATGTCAAAGCCAACAACAAGTACATCCCCGGCTTCGACGAGCAACAACCATCGGTCTACCTTGGCTACTTTGACGCAAACAACCTTTATGGTTGGGCAATGTCAAATCCGCTTCCCTACGCTGACTTCAAATGGATCGACCCGGCCACCATTGGAGACATCTCACAGATTCCAAAGAATGGTCCAAAAGGCTATATTTTGGACTGTGATTTCGAATATCCAGAGCACCTTCATGACCATCACTACGACTTGCCTCTCCTAGCCAAGACTGAAGTTTCACCGACAGGAAGATGGCCAAAATTGATGATGACCTTGGAGAATAAGGATCGCTATGTGGCTCACTACTGGGTAGTTCAACAGGCTCTTGAATTGGGTCTACGTATAGTGAGAATTCATAGAGCAATTGAATTCACCCAGTCTTGTTGGTTGAAACCATATATTGATTCCAACACTGCAAGAAGAGCTGCAGCGACAACCGCATTTGAAAAGGACTTCTATAAATTAATGAACAATGCCATCTTTGGGAAGACCTTGGAGAACAAAAGAAAACACAAAAATGTAAAATTAGTGAGTGATCCTAGGAAATTGGAAAAATTAGTGCAAAAACCAAATTTCGGAACATCCATGATTATAAACGAAAATCTAGTCGCTGTCAGTATGAAGAAAACAACAATAGTCATGGACCGTCCGTTATACATAGGTATGTCGATTTTGGATATAAGTAAAACCCTGATGTATGATTTCCATTATAACAAAATGGTTAAACATTACGGAAGGGAAAACATTGGAGTCGCATACATGGATACGGGCGCGTTTATCTACTGGATAAAGACTTTGGACATGTATGAAGACCTAAGGACTTTTCCATACAAAGAAGATTTCGATTTTTCTGACTATCCGAAAAACCATCCAAATTTTAATGAAAAATATAAAAAAGTAATTGGAAAATTCAAAGATGAAGCAAATGGAATGCCTTTAGAAGAAATAGTGGCGCTGATGGCGAAATTGTATTCATTTAAGATGTACCACGAGAACAACACACCGACAGTGAAGAAAGCAAAAGGAGTGAAGACATCTTATTTGAAAAAACACGTGACATTTGACCACTACAAGACTTGTTTGTTTGAAGATACTACGATATCAGCAACATTCAACAATATCCGAAGCTTCAAGCATCAAGTCTACAGTGTCACCGAAATTAAAAAAGCGTTGTCAGCTCGGGATGATAAAAGATACATTATGCCCGACAAAATCCACACTCTTCCTTTTGGCCACTACTCTCTAAACCCTATCAACTAGTAACCTATTCTTCGTCCTTCTACAACTACGACCTTATTCCTTTCTCCTTCCGTAAAAAAATGGGGAACACGGCAAGTCCAACGCCGTGTTCCCCATTTTTTTACACAAGTTTGGATGACCTTGACCCATATAAATGATGTGAATATTTAAAACAACATTCATTGTGATTATACATGTGATACAACAAACATTGAAACCTGCAATATGAAGGACTTAAAGCAACAAATTGTCAACGAACTTCATAAACCTGCAAGAAGAAAGTTTCCACGAAGAAATACGGTGATAAAAGGAATTAATGATTTATATCAAGCGGATTTAATCGAAATGATTCCTTATAGCAAACAAAATAAAGGATATAAATACATATTGACTGTTATTAACTGTTTTTCAAAAATGGCAGATGCTTTACCACTAAAAGATAAAAGTGGCAAAAGTGTTACAAAAGCAATGGAAACAGCTATACAAAGAGACAAACATACTATTAAACATTTACAAACAGATGATGGAAAAGAATATTTTAATAAGGAATTTGCAAATTTAATGAAAAAACACAATATAAACCATTATTCAACCAATTCAGAAGTAAAAGCCTCAATAATCGAAAGATTCAACAGAACTTTAAAAAGTGCAATGTATAAAATGTTTTCCAACAGAGGATCGCACATATGGATTGATATGTTACCAAAACTTATAAACGATTACAATAACAAATTTCATAGGACTATCGGGATGAAACCAAACCAAGTAACTAGTAAAAATGAAAACCTTGTATTAAAACGTATAAAAACGAATACTAAACCAAAAGTTGAAAAACTAAAGCCTAAAAAATTTAATGTGGGTGATAAAGTGCGAATAAGTAAATATAAAGGTGTATTCAGTAAAAGATACCTGCCAAATTGGACCAATGAGGTTTTTACTGTATTCAAAGTACAACCTACAGTACCTGAGACATATATTTTAAAAGATAATAAAGGACAATTGCTTGAAGGAGGGTTTTATGGACATGAAATGTTAAAATCAACAGTAGGCGATGTATATTTAGTTGAAAAGGTGTTGCAACGGAAAAAAGATAAGGTCAAAGTACGATGGTTAGGATTTAATAAGACGGAAGATTCTTGGATACCTAAAAAGGATTTGATATAACGATAGAGAATCATTTTAGGTTGAACCATTACAAAGGATGGAGATAGTACCACAAAAAGAGAGTTTTACTATTAATAATATAGATGAACTCACAGTGGATAATTCAGAATTCAATAGTGGGAAGCATGGCAATTTGTTACCAAACACCGTTCGTTGTCTGGTTACCGGACCTTCCAACTGTGGAAAAACTAATGTAGTATTCAATTTGATTACAAACCCTAAAGGATTACGATTTAACAATCTATATGTATTTTCAAAATCACTACAACAACCAAAGTATCAATTATTGGAAAAAATACTGACTAATGTGCCTGAAGTTAAATATTTAAAGTTTAATGCAAGCGAGAGTGTCATGCAGCCACAAGAAGCTAAACCATTCTCCGTGTTTATATTCGACGATGTATCTTGTGAAAACCAAAACACAATAAGGAATTACTTCGCTATGGGTCGACATAACAACATAGATAGCATTTATATTGGCCAAACTTACAGCAAAATACCTAAACAACTCATTAGAGACAATGCAAACATGTTAATTGTATTTAAACAGGACGAAACCAACCTAAAACATATATATTTTGATCATGTAAATGCGGATATGACATTTGAACGATTTAAAGAGTTGTGTGGAAAGGCTTGGGCTGAAAAGTATGGGTTCCTAACAATTATGAAGGAACAACCGCTAAACAATGGTCGATACAGGATAGGATTTGATAAATTTATATTAATACATTAAACGTGGTATAACACATTCATTGTTGTACAACACGTCTTGCTACAAACATGGTTAACCAAGAAAAATTAGTAAAAGAAATAAAATCACTTAGTGATTCTATTCGGGCTAAAAACAGAGCATTGAAACTAGGTATTAGCGAGAGGGAGAAATTCCTTGAATCTACTTTTAAACCTATTACTGAACCCTTGAAACAATTAAACAAAAAATTTGCTAAACCTGTATTGGAAGGAGATGCGATTGCACCTATTACGAAGTTTGAAAGAGAAAATGTAAAATCAGAAGATTTTAGTGATGAAGACCTGGAATCCTCTACGTATAGTGGTTTTACCGGTGGAGAACCCGAAAGAGAGCTAGAATCACCGGACTATAGTGGAATAAAAGAATTATATGAAGTAAAAGCCAAAAGAGGACATGAAGTTGTATCAACTGCTAGTGAAGAGGAAAAAGAAGAAGAGACAAGGGAAGGTCCGTCAAACATAAGCTTATTGGGTGAAAACATTCATAACAAAGGACCTTTAGGAAGGAAATACATGGTAAAAATGTTACTCGGAACAATTCCTAATAAGAATTACCATAGTTATGGAGCGAGATTAACAGAAGACGGTTTAATGATAGGTAATAGCCCGTTAAACGTTGACGAACATGATAATATTGTCATTGGTGATCAAAGGTATAAGGGCACAAAAGGATTATTTGAATTATTATTTGAAAATAAGCCTTCAGTATCGGTAGTGAAAGAAAAAGACATGGAAGCATATAAAAATATTTTGGAACAGACAAATGCATATAGGAGAAAGTATTTACCTGTCCAGCCTCCTTTTAGATCTAAGTCTTTAAAATATAAAGAATTTGTATCCAAGTTAATACCAACTAGAAGACAAACAATGCCGTTAACACAAAGAAAACCTGTAAAACGAAGATTTATGGCATCCACTTTGGATGTAAGTGCTCAGGAACGAAGAAAAAGAAGTAAGTCCGTTACGGGTACAGGTTTAATGAAGAAACTATATAACACAAATGTGATTTATTACAATAATATCAATAAATTGGTGGATAGAATGAAACTAATACATGAAGCTAAAGAAGCAGGTCATACTGGATTGGAAAACGAATGGGTGGCTTTAGTGGATGAACTCCGAAACCGTGGGGTAATCTCATAAAAATGCGTTACTCCCTAGAATACTATTCAGTTGCACCATGAGTGTCGACAAGTTCGGACGTTACTCCTCGGATGGGTTATATTATGCCAATAGTTTAAAAAGAAGTGCTGGTTTACCACAAACACCTGATGGAGATTATGATATGAGTAATAAAAGGTTAAAAAACATAAAAGATCCTACGGATGAAAACGATGCAATAAATCTAAAAATATTAAAGGAAAAGATATCGCCAACATTAAGACTACAAAATAACACATATGACGCAGAAGATCATAGAATCATCAACGTTGGTAAACCAAATCAAAACGGTGATGCAATAAACAAAGGTTATTTGTCATCTGAATTAAAAAATACGTTAAAATTCAATGGGAAAACGTATAGTGCCAACAATAAACGTATATCCAACGTAGATGACCCTAAAGATGCAAAAGACAGCGTAAATAGACGCTATTTACATTCTTTGATACCTGAAAAGACAAAAGATGGATTTTCTTTTTATAAATTTGTTATTAACGATATAGGTTATCCAAAAAATGAAAATGATGCTGTAAATCTCAAATATATAAAAGATCATTGTGTCATACGTGATGTGGGAGTTATCGATTGTCTTGGCAATTGTTTGGCGAATGTAAAAGATGGTTCAGCACCATCTGATGGTGCAACAGTGGGTCAAATGAAAGAGACTTTAAAACAAGAAACAACTGGATTTGCAAAACGAGATGAAGTATTATCAAAGCAAGGGGATGACTTTATTCAAGGTAATGAAAAATTTCATTTATTGACATACAAAAACGCTTATTGGGATTGCAGGCATGGAAGGTTATCAAATGTGTCATGGGGTCATGCAGATAGAGACGCGGCTGCCTTAGGACAAACAGTACATCTAGATCCAAATAATTACCATGCGTTTTTTATATGTAGTAATAAAAAATTAACAAACATGGCGCAAGGAAGAGAAGCAAATGATGCTGCAACTGTAGGACAGGCTATCACATTATCACAAATGGATAATAAAGTGTATACTTGTAATAATAAACGTATAACAGAGCTTAAAGACCCTGATCATGCAGATCATGCTGTAACTGTTAATTTCCTTGTAAAAGTAATAGGTAATTTATTATTTGATATGCACAATTATATTGCAGATAAAACATATACTTCGCTTGATGAAAACTTGAGAGGAAGATGGATAAAACAGGAAATTGTTAATAAATACTTTTATAACCCTAAAACTATAAAATTTAGAACTTCTAACATTGCTAATTGGGGTACTTTTGATATATAACTTGAATATCTTAACAAACAACTTCATTTATGTTTAACTCCTCATAGAGGAAACACATATGTTGCGAATTGCAATTATAAAAGACATTAATGACATTTCGGTATATCAGTCCAAATCGGGACATTGCGAGGAAAGGAAGTGGGATCACATCTACAGCGGTTTCTCTGTTAAGTAAAGCTTTAAAACGAATTCCAGTAGGATCCATAGTAAATAGAGCAATAGACGCATTACCATACGAATTTCATATACCGGGAGGTTATCAGTATTGCGGACCAGGAACTAAATTGAAAAAACGACTGGAAAGAGGCGATCCTGGCATAAATAAGTTAGATCAGGCTTGTAAAGAACACGATATCGCATATTCCACGTTTGCCGATTCAAAAAATAGATCAAGAGCTGACAAAAAGCTTGCGGACATAGCTTGGCAACGAGTAAAATCAAGTGACGCTAGCATAGCAGAAAAAGCAGCAGCTTTAGCAGTAACAGCAGGTATGAAGGCTAAAACAGCAGTAGGAGGTGGAAGAAGGAGGAGAAGGAGAGTAAAAAGGAGGTCAACCACAAGAAAACATGGAGGAAATATAAAAAGAAGACGACGATCTACAAGAAAAGGCAGGAAGAAGCCCACCGTGTGGTCAATGGTAAAAAACGGGGCAGGTCTTTACCTAAGACCTTATCGTGCATATTAAATGAAAGAAATCAATTGGTCATACCACATAAAGCATTAACCAATATTGAATTATTTAAATATATTTCCTGTTTAAAAATACCATTTTTCCGCGGAGTGTTTATGAAAGACAGTTTACCAAAGAAAATGTGGCAAAATGAGACTGGAATTGTAAATTTGGATAATACTGAAGGGCCTGGCACCCATTGGGTTTGTTATAAGAAACTAAATAACAATGTATATTATTTTGATAGTTTCGGTAATTTGCCACCACCAAAAGAACTTCAAAATTACTTTAAATCTGCTAAAAACATATATTATAACTATAAAAGAGAACAACCTGATAATACTTCAATATGCGGCCATTTATGTTTGGAATTTCTAGCTAAAAGTATCAGTCACTATTGAGATGTCTTCCTATACGGTATCATTAACAGGAAAATCGTCCACTTTACGAAGTATCCTTTTTCCAGCGTTACGCTTGCAAAAAGGAAGGTTTTGGGAGGCGGCACTATTGGATTTTACAACTTACAACTCTATCCCCAATGTTACGGAAGGTAAAAATAACGTATTGCATTATTATAAGGGAAAGGATGCCAGTGGAAAATTTACAGACTTACAAGAGTGCAGGTTACCCACAGGTTCTTATGAAATTGATCATATAAATGAATTTTTGCAAACTAAAATGGGAAAAGACAATATAACATTAAAAGGTAATAATAATACGATGAAAGCTGAAATTACTTCCAAATATTATATAGATTTCACTCAACCAAACTCAATTGGTGATTTATTAGGATTTTCCAACGATGAGCCTGTTTTAGAACCAGATGTAACACATTCCGGTAAGAAAACAGTAACAATATTAAAAGTCAATAGTATAGACATAACTTGTAACATTATACAAGGTGCTTACAGGGATGGGGCTAACACCCACATCATACATACTTTTTACCCAAGTGTACCACCTGGATTTAAAATTGTTGAAAAGCCACAAAACCTGGTATATCTACCGTTGAACACCACTTTCATTTCAGACATCGTGTTGAGCGTATTGGATCAAGACGGTAACTTGGTAGACTTCAGAGAAGAGCCTATTACGATTAGATTACATTTAAAATCGACACTTTAATACAAAACCATGGGTTTAACATTTAAAAGCGAACAACCTACGGGAAACCGCATTAGTAGCTCTTCAGCTGTGGAGGAGTTAACACGCGAGAACATTCGTTTCTTAGAGAGAATTGGATTAAAATTAACCGAGTATGGATATACTGGATATAGCGCAGGGTCCAACATTCGACGAAACCCTATGGGAAAAAGAATATCACACCCACAACCCTTACACTTCATCGAAATTAAACAATAACGATGAAATTCGTATTCCCATACAAAATCAAGACATTTACACACTACCATGTGAAAGTTACTTGTATATTGAAGGACAAGTTACTAAAAAGGACGGTACTACTGTTGGTACAACAGTTCCATTTATAAATAATCCTATGGCTTTCCTATTTGATGAAATTAGATATGAAATATCAGGTGTAACAGTTGATTCCACTAAAAAAGTAGGTATTACGACAACTTTAAAAGGATTAACATCTATAACACCCAATGAAACCAATTTACTTAAACCTGCCGGATGGGTATTACCTACGATTGACACGATCACTCCAAATCCAAATGGATATTTTGATTTTCATATTCCATTACGTTTGCTGCTTGGTTTTGCTGAAGATTATAGGAAAATAATATTAAACGTTAAACAAGAATTAGTTTTGTTGAGATCTTCTAACGATAAAGACATTATTAAAGCTGCAGATGCTACTACAGATGCGACTTTAGAATGGAAATTAAAATTAGACAAAATTGTATGGAGAGTTCCACATGTTAAATTGGCTGACGAGCATAGAATGCTACTTTTAAGAAAATTAAAAGCCGATCGTGATATTGTTATTCCATTTAGAAGTTGGGAATTTCATGAGCATCCCAGTTTACCTACTACGGATCGACACACTTGGACTGTTAAAACATCGAATTATGTAGAACGAGCCAGGTATATTATATTTGGTTTACAAACAGGTAGAAGAGACGCCATTACTAAACATGCAGGACAATTTGATCATTGTGACTTGAAAAATATTAAAGTTTATTTAAATTCACAATTCTTTCCATACGACAATTTAAATGTGTCATTCACTAAGAAGAAATACAGTATATTGTACGATATGTACGCGAGATTCCAAAGTTCATATTACGGTAAAACAAATACACCTTTATTACCACCTGACAAATATTTCGATGCCTACCCAATAGTTGTAATCGATTGTTCTAAACAAAATGAATCAGTAAAGTCTTCAAGTGTGGATATAAAAATAGAAATGGAATTCAACGATGCTATACCGGCTAATACAACTGCATACTGTTTAATTCTACATGATAAAATCGTAACATACACACCTTTAACTGGAATTGTTAAAAATGTATTGTAAGAACCGGTTTTGTTTCATTCCGCGAGTATAAAAGCAGAGCGTACAGACCGCTCCTCATCAGTTTGTTGCCTACTGTTGTATGGGTAGCATCGTATTCAATATGGCTTCTCCTAGTGGTACACCTGAAAATGTGGTAGATATTGAGAAGGAGATATCTGAGTTTTTAGATCCTCAAGGTCACCAGGAAGGAGGTGAACAAAACGTTTGCGGACAACTTCACGCCAGTAATAATGTTGAAGAAAAAGGTAAAAGAAGAAAGACTATACAAAAGAGAAAAAGGGATATTGAAGATAATATTTCTCCAAACATATTGAGTGAGGTATTTTTGCGAATATT
Source organism: Neoaliturus tenellus (assembly GCA_030545055.2). Classification (NCBI taxonomy): domain Eukaryota; kingdom Metazoa; phylum Arthropoda; class Insecta; order Hemiptera; family Cicadellidae; genus Neoaliturus; species Neoaliturus tenellus. The sequence goes on from CM061534.1 coordinate 136,313,333, forward strand.
TTACCCAATCTCTTCCAGTTTGGATAAAAGTGTTTTAATCGGTGTTATGAAATCTACAGATTATTCCCCTACTGTAATTTTAACTCATGGACCCAAAATGATTTTGTTTACGGACAGTGCTTGGGAATCGTTTATGAAACATTTGCATCTGCTAGAATGCTATTTAAGTAGTAACATGTTTGGAAGAAAGACAAGGGTAGGACTTTTGGATTCAAATGTGGAAATTGATATCATTAAACAACGTGGTGATCATCAGCTACGGTTTAGAGACACAACAAGACATGATAACAAAATTCAACTTAATCGAGAGGAGTTTTTCATTTTAACTTGTGCTACTGAACCTATAACAAGATACTTGAGACAACTGGTGTTTTCAAGTTCGATTATTAAAGATTATCTGGAAGACACTTTGGACAAACAACCGGACGCACCTATATTATACGGACCTGTGGATACTTCTATATTTAATAGAGTTCCTCATGAAGTACAGATGTGGAGACAATTGGAAAAGTACGCTCAACTACATAAGAAATCAGTAAAACAGGAAGAAGAGGAAGATGGAGGAGAAGAATCAAGTGTTAGTGATGAAAATGAAAATAAGGAAAATATAAAGATGGAAACTTAAATGACAATGGTTAGTTTTTAAAACAATAACCAACATTTTGTGGGGTTAGGCCTATTGGGGACGGTGCCCACGTTAAATATACACCAACGCTCCAACAACTGTACGGCCTGGTATAAAAGTAGTACCTACCGTGGTGTGGAAATCAGTTGACCTCCTGACTTCGTAATGAGCAGACGTGTGACCTTCAAAATGGACAAGGGAGAAGAACAACAAGTAAAGTCCAAGCCTGGTATTATTGAGTTTCAAGCGTTTCGTGGTAATGATGATAGATTCATTATAAAAGAACTTGTGTTTTTGGACATGAATACAAGTGTTCCTTATTCGTTTTTATTTAAACCACCATGTTCTTATTCGTCTTTAACTAGTAAAGCCGCTACTACCAACAGATGGATTTCAAAACACTTCCATCATATCGATTGGTATGATGGTTTTACAAGTTACACGGACTTGTATCACATTATGCATCACTTTTCAGACAAGTTTACCAATATTTACACAAAGGGGCTGGAAAAGAAAAGATGGATCGAAGGATTTACTCATGTTCCGGTTAATGATGTGGAATTGGATAAGAATTATCAATACATGCTGGAAACCATATGTATTTGTACAAAAAGCCCAGAACATGATAAAGATAGACATTGCGCTTTGAAAAATGCCTATAAACTCGCCTCTTACCTTCAAAGTGGGGAATTGGGGAGTGGTGGGGGTAACGGAGAGTATATAAGTGGGGAGCAGACAGGGACCTGGCATGAGTATTACTCGAGATTCCGAGACGACAACATCTCCGAGCAAGAAGACGATCTGTAACCTGACCATGGCATCTCACCAGTTCCTTCAGACTTTGGTCGAGCAGTTCAATGCTCACTCCAAGTCAACAATATTACCTGTAAAGAAGTGCTCGGAACTAAAAGACGAGAAGCACTACATAATCCATGCTATGAAGAAGATGGAGACTACAGTTGGGGAGGCCATCTGCTGCAGTCTCAGCGAGGCACCGTTTACTCCGGGGGATGAACCAAAGTTCCAGGTGTACCTGCCCAAGAGATTCGTCCATCTTCTACAAAACGAGGATCTTCGCTCTATTCAACCCGGGTGTCTATACCTGGTGTCCCACGGCTGCACGGGTAGCAATTCTACAGAGTTGACCATCCACATCGCTGACAAGCAGCAGTGTTAGATTTAAGTTTTAATGTTGTACATATGTTGTTGTAATGTTTTATAAATAAACGAATCATAAAAGACAAAAAAAAATAAAAAAAACAAAAAATGCAACATATCAATATGTGACAGACTTCACGTATTGATATGTTGCATTTTTTTTAAACTTCGCGGGTGACCTTGACCTTTGACCTTTGCATTTCACAATTACCCCCACTACTGTAATTACCCCCACTACCGCACTAGGATTCAAACCTGCTTGGATGCGAAAAACGGTCAGTCTGTTGCCAACTAGCAAACGATGAGCACCTTGTACGAGCTTTGCATACAACGAGTTATAACTGACGCATCTTTATTCCAGATGGCTTTACGAGATAATATCCCTATAACAGTAAAGCAGGATATCGAGGAGTACAAGAACGATAATAGAGGGTATTCGGGATACTCCTGGTATAGGTTCCAAGACGGGGAAAAGTTTTGTAGGCCTTGTGGCAATGCTGCCGTCAGAGACCTTCGACGGTTCATACAGGAAGGTGGTAGAAAACAGTTTGGATTTCTAGCACCAATGTTTAGATTTGAAAACTACAAGGACACCTGTGCTATTTGTTCCATCCCTTTGTATCAATGGAAAAAGTTTAGAAGTGTTTAATTGCATCTTCCATACCCCCACCACCATCACCCCCACCACTTTTCCATGTACCTCCAAACGCTGTGCCTCGGCTTCATTTCTACTCCAGCAGCCAACCTAGCAACATCAGGATGTCTCTCAACGTCAGTTGCGCAAGTTACGAGGAGGTGAGCATCAAGACTCAGCAGGAGCTAAACGACTTATACAAGGAGTTGCAGCTGATGGTGGCACGAGGCTACCGTATAAATGTGCAAGTTTACGCTTGCAATATACGGAACACCCGGCAGTCAAAGGAAGAGCCTGGACACTCCTCGACGGCTTCCTCACCAGCGTCCATGAAGACCGAGCCAGACAACTTGGACTACTTCAGCTGACTAGCAGTTGTATTTCTTGTCCTAACCATTGTAGAATATGTATATTTTTTCATTATATTAAAGAAGTAAAAGAGCAAAAACACCTATCTTGTTACTGACATATAAGCTCAGTAACAAGATAGGTTTTTTTAAAACACAATTTGGATGACCTTGAAACTTCCCCCTCCACTGCTTTGTTACCCCCACCACTTGACTATTGGTGTACATGGCACATCGCAATTGGAAACCTCATTCCATCTTCAACAGCCACACCGACAACATCAACAATGGCAAACCTACCAACAGATGAAAGATGTCCTCACGCATGTTGTGACTTCGTCCACGAGTTGGAGAAGAGGATGCAGGAGAGGGCGATAAGAAGAAAACAGATCCACTCAGAAAATATCATGATAGTCAACGGCTATCTTTTATTGTTCGGCCTTATTATGGTTGTACTTTTCATACTGTACGGCATAGTCACATGTGTCGGCAAGGTTGCAGAAGAAAACGCTCGCCACCATCAATTGGAAAGTTTCAATGTTACTTTGTAAGTTTTCCTTTTTTTTAAAACTCCGTTTGGATGACCTTGAAAATTCCCCCACTACTCCACCACACCCCCCACCACTTCACCATGTTCCTGCATGAGCATCACATCAACCGTCATTCCTTGTCCGACAAGCAACCATGGCAGACAACAACACCATCAGCCAAGCTGACTCCACTACTGATGTCGGTACAAGTACGGGTTGGACACTGTCGATCGATAGTGTACACTATTTGGAGTCAATTTGCGAACGTATGAAGGAAATACTGCGGGACAACCCTGGGATCATAATACAAATGAATTTAAATTATGATTGGTCCCAAGTTAGAATGCAAGGGGACGACAACAACGGTCAACAATCTCCACAATATTCGCCCATGTCCCCGATCTATCCTTACGGCGAGTCTGACGTCGATGAAGATGAGGCTGATGAAGATGCAGGGGACAACGAGGCTGAAGAGGAGTAAGCTTCATTCCTTTTTTTAAAACCTAAATTGGATGACCTTGAGAATTCCCCCTCCACTATTTCCTTTTTTAAAACCCAAATTAAATGACCTTGAAAATACCCCCTCCACGTACTTTTGGTTTACCCCCTCTACTTTTCAATACTGTTACCACAGTCTGTAGCTCACATCATTCCTTGCTTAGCTATCATGGCGGACAGCACTCTTTCTCGAGTTGACTCCACTACGGATGAAGAATGGCCATTTTCCTGGAATGTTCATCTGCAAGACTCGGCAGAAGTGGATATGTTGCATGAGAAATTGGTGTATGTATTAAACGAAAACCCCAACATTGAATGTAGAATGACTATGGATTTCGATGCGACAGGGGTCCACACTCAACCTTCCACTTCCAGCCAGCCTGAACCTCAGCTACAGCCAAAGAACTTTACACATCTTTACACTCCAATACGGCCGGAGGATGTGGTTATCAGCGAGGCAGACTCTACTACAAGTTATATTGAACCAACGAATTGGAAGCTTGTTGTTGACACCTTACACAAGGTCGACTTAGTATGTGACAAATTAAAGGAATTGATGATGCAAGATCCTGGTCTTCGTTTTAAAATTGATTTGTTTTTCATCTGGGGAGCACCTGCACGGGGCTCTTCGTCTGACAGCTCTCTAAGTACAACGGATGAGGAGGAGGAGGAGGACGACTAGTTATCTTTTTTAAAACTCCGTTTGGATGGCCTTGACCTTTCCCCCTCCACTGAGTTTATTTAAGGTGCACTCTCAATGACTGCAGCATCATTTCATCGCGCACCTTCACCACAGCAACATGGAGAGTCAACTCAACTACTGTTGCGAACGGAAATGTTTTTCATGGCCGAATGACATTGATGTTGCGGATGGCCTGGCGTGTAGAAAATGTGAAGCTTTTGGTCAATGCATGTGTAAGTGCAAGTCTTGGAAGAAGCCGAAACCGGAGTTGAAGACATTCCATGTGTACCAGATGAGAGGGCATAAGTACACTTGTTGCCCTGAACGTTGCATTGAATTCACACTAAAACAGCTAACTGGCTGCAAATTGTGCAACAATCATTTTGCAGGTTTTTGCAAACATTATTTAGGAGCCTGTCAGTACAGATCAACTTGGCATACAGAAGCACTCACTATCAATGAAATCGCTATAGATACACAAGAGTAGTCTTTCTACTCTTTTCTTTTTTAAAACTCCATTTGGATGACCTTGACCTTTCCCCCTCCACTCACCTTAGTTTATATAGACCCCATTCCCACTGACCACAGCATCACTTCATCGTGCTCCCTCGTCAAAGCAACATCAACTATGGAAAGTAAGCGCATCTCATGTTGCGAGCATAGGTGTTTGGAGATACAAGGCGTCACATATTGTGCAAAGAAGCGTTGGGAGGAAGAGACGGGGACAACCTATTGCTGTGAGGATAAGTGTTTCCTCTTACCAAAGTGGCAAGTGGATGGGCTGGCCTGCCGGCAATGTGAATGCTTTGGATGTTGCAGGTGTAGATGCAAGAACCAACAGCTGCCACCGCCGGTACTACAAACTTTCAAAATCTACAAATCCAAATACTTTTATACTTGTTGTCCGCAGCGGTGTATTAAATTTCACTTCTCCAATCTTACCAATTGTCGGAAATGCTACGGACAACCTGATGGGTGGTGCACCTGTTTTCTGGACTCCTGCCGCTACAGATCGGATTGGTTTACAGATCCATTAGAGATTGATGAGGTCGCCCAGGAAGCACAAGAGTAGTCTTTCTACTCTTCAACTTTTTTAAAACTCCATTTGGCTGACCTTGAGATTTCCCCCTCCACTTCCCCATATACCTAGAGTACACAGAGCCTGATAGTCAGTCACTCGGTGGCTGTCGTGGGGTGCGCATCGGTGTCGGCGCTCCGTTGTTAAGTGTTCAAGGTCACAGTAACATAAAATTGCGGGCGTTGTACTGGTTCAAGGTCACCTGAGGGATAACCGATTGCCCATTTAGGCAGAGTCATGTCAGAAACTCGAGTTTAACTTGGCACTTTTGCCGTTTCTTGTCGAAAATTCGCTCCAAGTGGTCAAGGTCACGGGGACTCTGACTGAAACTCGGAGCGTAGTGCGAGAAACGGCAAAAGTGCTAAAAAATTTTAAGTTTCTGCGTGACCTTGACCTTAGTGGCGTCGGTGACGTCATTTTGATGACGTAAGGGGTGATGACGTCATCAGCACGTCATTTCTGTGACGTCATGGGTGTGACGTCATCGAAATGACGTCATTAGTGATGACGTCATCGATTGCGTCATCGATGACGTCATCGATGACGTCATCGGTGAGGTCATTGACCTCGATGACGTCATCCCTCAGGTGACCTTGAACTGGGCCAGCGGCCGCAATTTTACACTACTTCCATGTTATCATTGTATGTCTTGTGAGTGTAAAACTTTGACATTTCTAACATCGGAATATCTCCTGGATGATGAAGAGCCACTTTGTAACCCACTTCAACTCCTGGACTGCACATTTCTACAAATTCACTAATTTCTTTGCCAAACACTAAAGTGAGAAACTCCAGATTGTAGATTGGTTTGTGAAGTCTTTTATTACGCTTGATGTCATCAGGATTCCACTGCATGACTGGCGGAGACTGATTGATAAGCGGCTTCATAAAGAATGTAGGTGAAATCACGCTGTGTCTAAAAATGTGTTCAAGCGAATTACCACCATAAGTAACACAAAAGGAGTTTTTAGTTAATTTTGTTAAAATTAGTTGAAAACCATTCTCAGCAATATTTAGCTTTGAACTTTCATTGTACAATTTCAACCAATTTCTGTTGAATTCCGGAAGAAGAAGTTTGATGGCTTTGCCAAATTGCTCTCCTTCCAAGTACTGCATGCCGTTGAAATACTCTTTCAAAGCCACATATCGAGACGAGTCTTGGTCGTACCAGATGTCGGCGTCGCACAGAGCCAACGAGACCCGCAGAGCTGCCATATCTGCCTCACTGCAGCCGGCTTTGATGTCACAGGTCCAGTCTGTACTGTTGCCACACTTGAAACATTTATCCACACTTTTCATGAGGTCGTAGTTTCTGTTTAGGAAGTTTGGAGGGCAAACCGTCACTGCAGGGAAAGGAATATCTTCGGCTCGTGTGTTCGTGTTGCTTCCAGCACTGCGAATAATTGGTGATTCCCTCCAGGACAAGTATGCATCACTGATGTAGCTATAGCTCACATAAAACCCGACAATATGAATGATAATCCATATAAATATGTGGATGATGCTTGCTCCAGTGTTTTTCAAGAGTCTAAAACCAGGAACCTTAATGCATTTACAAATTTCATTAAATTGGAATTTTGACTTAATTTTTGTTTTTGCATCCTCTATTTCCGAATAATTGTTAGATTCATGTTTACATTTTTTGAGTGATTGTAACTCTTTGGTTCTGTCCTCTATCAATCTTTCTAATAAATTAACTCTTTCAGATAATATCTCTTGAGCAATAAACAGCGATCTAACACTTTCCTCAATTCTTATTGTGTGAGGATCGTTTACTGATTTAGATGAAAGGCTATCTTCTAAAATATCTACACTAACCAGGAAGTGTTTGTTGACATCCTCAGGTACCGAGCGGTCCATGTTGGTCGCAGATTAATAATTTTTGTCCTACGGTGTTCAACGTGAGATTTTCTTAAAATACCTAACAGAACAAACATCCAGAGGAAAGTGACGCTATAATGGAACGATTGCATGGGTGGAGTGGGCAGAGTCGGGGTCAGTGGCTTGATAGGTAGTAATTATTTCATTATCACACGAATTTTAGCATGTAATGTGTAAATGGAATGAATCTTAAAATATAAATTAGCATCATAAAATAGTGTGCATGTTATAGTGACTTTATAATTATAGGATACCAATACACTCTTGGTTGATTCTTTTATATTTTTATAGGCCTACCATATAGGTAGTAGTATAAACTTTAAACCAATTTTGAAATTTTGTTTTTAGATTTAAGTAGCATGTACCTTGGTCACATATCCTATGCAATCAACTACTTTGCATTATTGTATTGTCTATGGGAAAACATGATTTTTTATTAGAGAGTAGGTCATATACCTTACTATATGATTATACCTTAGACGAACAACTTAAAAATTCCCTGATAATTTTTAAACTTCTTAGTATATAAAAAATATGTTCTAGTGTTTTTACATAATTTATAACGACTTTACATAAAACTTCTACTTATTAACTGTATTATTACCTTTTCTTGTGAATAAATCAAAGTAAATTATTGAAAATACCGATGGAAAATTAGTTTCATTGACGGTGATTATTTATGTTTGTTTGACATTGCATATTTCGATGAAAATGTTAATGTCTCTATGGAATATATTGATTAGGTTGCTTATTTTCTCCACTCAGCTGATCCCCAGGTGATTGTTGCGCAGCTGTTAGCGGGTGGGGAGGGGGAGGAGGTTTGCGCATGCGCCCCGGCTAACCATTGTTGCGCCGCGGCGCGCCAGTATGGGACAAGCCGACACGAGCTTCGCGCTGCTCCTCACGCTTTGGCGAACCATGAATCACAACACCAGGTACAAAATATCTCTCGAAAATTGTTTTGTCTTGGTTTGACAGTGTTTTGGACAGTTTAGTAATGTGTATTATTAGGAATTTGCAGCCAAACGAGGCTTAAAAGTTGCCTGCGCGGGTACAGAATTGTAATTAATCAGTAAAAGTGTCCCAAAAGGTTTATTCCTAATCAAATTTAACAATTTTACTCCATAAGAATGCCAAAGATTTTGGTGGTGGTGTATCGAAAAAATAATTTATCACCTGCCTCACTAAGTTTAATTATTTATTAAATATGTTATCACAGCAACAAGGAATGCCCAAAAAGTACAATTGCAGATACATGAGTACCAAAAATAACAAATAGAATGATTCCCTATACTATTTATTCCCAATATAACAGCTCTGAGCAGTTCAACTACATGTTTGTCAGTGAGTTCTATCAATAGGCAAGTTCGTAAATTAATTTTGGCTACATTTTAAAATGCTCAGTTTAATAAACTAAAACTTAAAAGTCTCATTTTTCTAATTAACCCGTGGCCTTATCATTCTAAAAACATGATTTAAAAAATCATAAGAGTTGTGTTCATTGAATGCGAGGTTCATAAAATATTGAATTTCAGGGCCCCAGATTGGAAGAAGAAATTATTCCCAATATAAACATTTTGTTGTTGGATCAATATTGTCGGTGGCCTCAATGTTACTTGAAACTACATAACCATTTACTGGCTTTAGCCACAAATTAATTGTAAAAACCAAGTTTTTTTTAACGTCCACTCATATAGCTCATATCATAAAAATATTTAATACCACACTACAGAGATTCAATTCGTCCATTAATTTGGGATAATGGTTTAACAGGAATAACGTTAATAAGCAGTTAGCACATGCTGCATTCTTCTATATATAACTAAATCACTATTTTGAGACAGGGATCTCACATATTGGGTATTTTAACCTGAATATGAATGAGAGATGAGTGTAGGATGATTGTGGCGCGATCGTGTAGTCTTGTTACTGACTAAGGCCGACATTCTCCTTAGACAGGACTGTTAATAGCCCAACAGCCAATGGTATTTAGGGACCTACAGTTTAACGTGGCATCCGAACCACAATTTAGACCTCTTATATACGAATTGGTCTAATAATGATAATGGTCTTTATGGAAGAACTAGTATTCACTAGTGTGGACGTTAATCCCCACTAGGGAATATCGCATCCACTAGCCATCGCTCATAACTATCCACAATTCGTGATCACAAGTAGCTGGATTAGCCTACAGGACGACGCCAACGTCCCTGTCATATATTAATAGGCAAGCATGTTTTGTTTCCTCCTTTTTTTCTCAGCTCATGTCAAGACCTCACTACACTACAGGCCGGAGTCACCCCCTCCACTCGGGGCCTCTACGTCACAGCAGTGGATCGGCTCGAGCGGTGCAAATGCATGGGCTTAAAAGGGTTTTCACGACGCGCGCTCGAATAATCGAAGCTGCTCGCTTCATTTAAAAATTAAAATACAAGTATCTTATATCACTGTAATCTGCATTAAATGGCGATCACTATGGTGTATCACTTGACTGAGATACTTCTCCCTACACTAAGCTACAGCCTATTAATTCGGGCGATATGCAGTTTTTATTACAGAAATCCTTTTCTCTTTTGTCTTATTTAGTAAGCAAGTTGAAAAATATTGTTATGTAATGCAATAGAACCTTTTTAATGCAATCAGTGCAGGCTCTAACCATTTTAAAACAAAGTAAAATTACATTTATTACAAATTAAACAATTTAGTTTCTACCAGTTATTGTGAATTTAATTAATTCATCTTATTGACCTAATTCCATTAATAAATAACTAATTTAAAGTCCAACCTTTAGGATACGTTTATGAAAACAGAAGTTATTTGACCCTACGTAATTAATTAATTACGAATAACCCTTGTGATTTCTTACTTATTATTTACCAACGAAAAAACAAAATAAGACAAATTAAATAGCAAATCCGAATGTATGAATTTGCGATACAAAAAAAGGAAATGTCTATACGAATGAAAAGTTTTATTGTTTAAAAAATATTGTATTTATTAGATTATAATTAAAACTTATGTCAATAAATTGGATTATAAAATATTTGATATATTTGCAAAAAACTAAATGACCATCAGATGTGCTTTTTACATTGTATTTATATTATTACGGTACTTTAAATAGTTATTTACTTTATCAGCAACGCATTTCATAAAACGCTGTCAGTGTCCGCAAGTAAGTGTGTGGCCCGTTGTTCGAAAAACTTCATTATCTCTCCGAACTTCCTGTGGCGTACTCTTATCACGGCATATTTTCCTTTTAAACAGATTATTTTGGTACCAACTACAACTAAATCCAAGCTTTTTATTAGATTTAGTTGCTGTCTGGTCCTTGCACGGTGCTGTCGTCGTTGTCGAATATGTCGGTGAATTCAATTAAATAAATACAGTTATTATCAAATCCGTTTGTGTACATTTATTTTTCTTTTAGACTTTCATGAATATTATGATACTAATTGTAATACTTTAATGTATATTGTAATTCTATTCAAAATGTAATTAATGCTAAGACATATTAGGAAAATGTGTATCATCAATAAAAATTAGTATACTAATTAATATATTAATATAATAATTTACTATGTTAATTATTATTTTATTATATAAGCTTATGTGTGGTTTTCCGTCCCAATAAAACAAATGTTTTATTAAAATAACTGTTGTGAAGTAATAATGTTATAAAATGAAAATGTTACACGAATCAAACAAAATTACTCAAACTTTGGATTTCACCAACGAATAAAAAAGTAGGTCGACATGAAAATCAATTATAAGTTATACTGTTGTATTCCTTAATTAATGCAGATTACAATGATATAAAATACTTGTATATAAGCTTTAAAGTGTGAGTGGTGGTAAACTGGTAAAGGATTAATGAGCGCGCGTCACTGAAATCCCATATAAACGCATGTATTGCCGCGGCTCTGAGCGATCCACTGCTGTGACGTGGCCGCGGCATGACTCCGGCCTGGAGTATAGTGGGGTCTTGCTCATGTGCATAGTTGGAAGAATCCGCGCATCCCGTTAGTAAGGTATTGTCCTGTAGATGAGCAGAATTCCATTCAAATTCACATCGAACTCCAGGGCTATCGGGCTATGCCCCTCAGGCTTTCAAAGTTTTAACTTCAATCTTATGGAGAAAGGATAATTAATTGCATTATCCATTAGACATTAGACAGCTGGTGTACAATCTAGCTACTAATAGAGAAACAGGAAGCACAGATGTTTTAGTTATGAAATGGTTTTAAGCATTTTGGGTCCATAACGGATATTTTGGTCGAATTTCGATCAGGAGTCGTTCTCTAGTTTAGATTATTCTGCAAACTATTGTGTATCTTAAACAGCTCTCCAGCTCTCCTTAAAGTGTAAAACGTAGAGATATACAGCAATAAAATATCAAATTCAATAAACAAATTTAAAGATGAATAAGCGGTATTTTAAAAGGTTTTGTTCTGATAATATCGGTGAAGGAACATTCTTTCCTTTGAAATATTCATTTTCCCTACTAATAGATTATAAATACTACCTACTTAACCGATAATCATGAAACTTTGTGCACATATTTTTGGAGGTATTAGAAGTAACATAGAATACTATAAAACAATTACGAAAGAGAACAAATTATTTGTCAAGAAGTCTTAAAATTTAGCTTTTTGATAGATAAGAAATATTAATATTAAAGAAAAATGTAAAAAGTCATATAAAGATTTAGGCAGCACTGATATGTACTACCTTCAAGCTTTAAAAAAGATATAATTTTTATAAATGATACATTTGTACCAAAATATAATGAAAATTATTATAATTTTTAAAATATAATAAATCCATATTTAATGAAGCATTATCATGTTCAGATATTTGTAAAGGAACAATTTTCATATCTTCATTAATTGTATAAATATTTATCGACATTTATGGATAGTTAAATTTATAATTAAATGATTTTTTCGAAAATATTTTTATATCTTTTAACGTTATTAGATAATCAAAACCCTTGAAAAGTTCATCATTATTATACTGTTGATATTATCAAATTTTTTCATCATTTTTATTTGGTTTATCAACAACTCACCTTATAACATAGACAAAACAATAATCATCTCTAATTTTAAATTATATACAACAAGTTTGATTCTTTATTATATTTGGTAAAAATTCAATATATGAACCAACATTTAATGGATTATTTTAGAAATTTTTAATTTAACTCATCACATTGTTTAAATGACCAAACAAATCCTTTTGATGGTTGATTTATATTCTCCATGTGTATTAATTTCTTAAATTGATCATAAATAAAATAATCAACATTGAAAATATCTATGATTCTCAATGAATAATACATATTGTTTGTTTGCACTGCACCATTAATTATTTTTCTTTCACATTCACATGTCAATGAAAGTGGATCATTTAAAAAAATTGTTTTCAATCGAATTTTAAATTTATTTTTTCTGAATTTCTAAATTTTTATAAATGATTAGATTATCATTTGAATTTGTTATAGTACTGTATATTCATGAAAATATCCTTTTAATGACGATGCTTCTTGACTATTTACTAAATTATCTTCTTTGAATTGGTTTATTTTTAAATAATTGTCCAACAATAAAATTAATTCTTTTCTACTTGTATCTATAGTTTTTATTAAATTTTTAATTGCTAAGTTATGAATATATTTTAATGATCTGTATTTTAATTTTAAGATTTACTTTAAGTTTGTTTAATATTTTAACTAGTTCATCGCTAGATAAATTTTCATAATTTCTAACAAACATTTTATTTGCAACATCATTTAGTTTTTGTATTCCCAACAATGAATAACTTTTAGAATCAAATATTTTTTAAACGAATATCATATGATATTTTAGTTGTAAACCATGTATATTATTATTTTTACTCCAATTTTTTTATTCTAATACTTTTATCATATTTTCGTTTATTTCTAAATGTTTAAATGAATTATAATGTCTATCATAATTTTTACGTAATATATTTTTACAACAAGAAAAGCAAATATGTAATATTTATATTTTATCGATTCATTGTTAGTGAGAAATTCTTTATTTATTAAAAATACTTTTAATATACTTAATAATTTTTTATAAATATACCACTTTCTTCTGGTTAATTAAAAATTTAAAAATATTTTTACAACAGAATAATCTGTTATACGAGTAAAATTTTTTTAGTCTATTAAAATTTTACAATTTTACAATTTGTTATATATATATATATATATATATATATATTATGAATTTTGAACTGTTAACGTTGAGGATGATTATAAGTCCATTTAATATGTCTTCCACATTCACAAAATTGACATTTCGCAAACAGTTTTCTAATACATTGTATAAATATTGCATTTTTCTTATATTTACTTAAGTGATAATTATTAATGTATACATTTCTTTAATTTCTTTACAATTTAAACATTCTTCTTTGCCTATTTTATCCAGTTAAATATTATTATATAGTACTTTGAAATACTCCTATTTAGATTCTTTACAGTAAGAATATAAACTAACTTATACTTTATTACTTGATGAAATTCAAATACATTTTAATATTATTTACATCTTGCATATTTCTTCTTCATTTATATTGTAGAACATTTACAAATTAGTTCAATTCATAACAATTAAAACTACCATTTATATTCACATCATTTAAATCATTTATATTATATGTACGAATAGAATTTGAATTGTAAATTTTAGATATAACAAACATTTCTCTTGACCAATTATTTTTATATTTGTTTTAGGACGTTGATGTTTTATTTGCTGTTCTAACTATGTCATCTATTTTAAATTTATATGTTTTTCATTGTTTTTGGTGAATTATATTTAAAAACTGTATAAAAAAATACTTTTTATTTGTTTTATTTACATCAATTGGCTTAATTTAAATTGTTGAATGATACAAATCATTGTATTCCTTAAGAAATTCTGGTGAAATATCTATCCATCTAAGATTTTTATTAATTTCAAAAAGAACTTTTTTATTTCGAGTTCTGTTAAATTTATTAAATATATTAGATTTTTCTCCATTTTCTATGTGATACAATATTATATTTATTTAGTAATTCATTAAATTCTTTGTTTTTAAATTCTAATCATTCATCTATATGGTGATTTATGGCCAATTTTTATTGCATCTTTTATAATTTCTTCAAATCTTTTTGATACATTTTTACCATCTTTTTTAAAGGTTTTGACCAAACATATTTTGGAAATGCATCAATAAAATTTAACACGTATTTTAAATTAATCGCAAAACAATATAAATTTTAAAAAAGTTAAAAATTTTTATGAAAAATATAAAATTGAAAATGTGATGAAATTAAAGCTAAATATGGGCTTATTGTTGAATTAGAAAACTGCAAAGTTCGTTTGCCAAAAAGATTCAATAATGTGATTGATGATAAAATTTAAAAAATATTTACATTTAATTATACCCAAGTAGCATAAAAATGAGTTTAAAAGACGTTAGTATTAAGTTTATTATAAGTTTATATTAAAATTATGATGATAGCCTATATGAGTTTTTAATAATTTTGAAATTATTTTAATTTAAGTCATTAATACCTACATAAAAATAATGTTAATATAGTTAACAAAAACTTATATCTAAATTGTTGAATTTAAAGATTAAATTACCTAACTTCATAAAAATTATAAAAACTTTGATGAAATAAACTTTTTATTATTCTAAAAAGAATAAAGTTTATTATTATGAATCATGAATTAAACTGATAACAGAGAAAATTGAAAAAAAGTTTTATATGTTATTATTTGGAGTAAACAATAGAACCTTGCATTTCTACCAACTCATTTTGAAATAATAATAAAACGTTTTTCAACTCTCGATAAATTTATACTTACACTGTAACCCACGTGACACAGAATATTTATTTTACGTAAATAAACACTAAAAATGTCAAATTACGTCATATAAAAATTTTATATTCACAAAATATTAAAATCGAATAAAGAACTTTTTTAACGTTTAAAACATCAAAGTAAAATAACATCATTTTTCATTGAATGTACATTTTGAGTACTCGAAAAATATTTTAAACTTGGAGGCCTATACATAATTGTAAATTTTTATTGAGAGACAAAGTAACAAAAAAAATTTAACCTCTCCAGGGGAAGTTTATAATACTTAAATTAAATTAAACTCAATTATCAATTTATGTGAAAAAAATATTGTGAACTTATTCAAATATATATTTATATCGCACAATTATATATTTATATCGCATTATAGTGACACTAAAAATACATAATTAAAATTACATAAAATTTCTGACAACCTAAACCCTTTGAAATATTTGTAAAATAATTAAAACGCCTGAAAATGCTCAGTTTGTAAGTTATTTTAAATTTAAACCATCTTTTTGAGTCTGAATTACGTAGCCCAAAGTGCAAAAGTAAAAACAGATTTACTTGGCTCAAGGGGTTAAAGCATCATGACATTGAGTGAGAAGGTATAAGGGTTCAATTCCTGGCACAGGTGGAATACCATTGCGCAGTATATTTTGCATTTTTTCAATCTGTTGGTTAGAAAAACACATTCTTTCATTAATTTTTAATAAATAAAATTTGTACAACACATATTAAATTTTAAATAGAATTGAAATTTATTCATGTGAATTTACTCAAGTTTAGTATTAATTATATATTTATGTCGCATTATAGTGACACCATTGACAAAGTACATTGTTATACTAAAAATATATAATTATAATAACATAAAATTTTGACAACCTACAAACTTTGAAATCTTTGTAAAATTATTAAAACACCTGAAAATGCTCAATTTGTAAGTTATTTCAAATTTGGGCCAATGTTTTGACTCTGACTTACGTAGCCCCAAGTGAACAGTAAAAACAGATTTACTGATGTTTAAGTAATAAATAAAGAACATCTCCATGTACAGTTTAGGTGGCTCAAGGGGTTAAAGCATCTCACGACATTGAGTGAGAACGTAAGGGTTCAATTCCTGACACAGGTGAAAAACCATTGCTCAGTATATTTTGCATTTTTCAATATGTTGGTTATCAAAAACACATTAATTTATAAATTTTAATAAATAAAATTTTTAACAACACATATTAAATTTTAAATATCATTGCTTACTCATTTTAAAATGATTACGATTAGTACACACTTGTATTAAAATAAGTTTATAATAATTTTAAAATTATTACAAACTTAATTTAATATTTTCATTAGGCCTAATATAAAAAATACCAAGTTTAAACATTCGATGTTAAAATAATTTCGAACTCGTATTAAAATTATTGCAAACTTCTTTTAAACTTATTTTTATGCTAGTTGGGTATATATATTAAGACTTTTGATTACGTGTAAAGAAACTGTTTAGTAACAATTTGTATATATTAAAATTTTCATTTAGCACAATTTTACTTGTTTTAAAAAAAACTTTTTATTCTGTAGCAAATTCTATGAATATCAGGGCATAGGCCTATTTATTGACAATTTCACAAATATTATATTATTTTTCATAAAAATTGGAGAAATGCTAAAATGAGCCTAAAAAGGGCAAGAACTTCGCAAAATTTAGTTGAAATTTTTGAAAATTGTTTAATTTTTTATTGTATCAAAAAGTGAGTTGGGTGAGAAATAAGATTATCTATTTATATCCATAAATAGTGGCAAAAATTATTTGAAATGAAAAAGGGGTTCCAGTTTTAATAATGTATGTGTGTGTCCGTGGTAATGATAGGCCTACTTTTGGAAAGAGACCTCCGATTTTGATGATAAAGGTGTAAGAGTTAGACCAGGTCTATTTTCATGAGTTCGTGAACCATCAAAATCGGATTGATGGAACGGGGATTTATTGGGTTTCAAAATGGTAAAAATTGGGGTTTTAACTTTTTTACCCATTGTTTTTAATTTGACAATCTTAGTGTAAACGTAAACCATTTAATAAAGCTTAAAAAGTAAAAAAAAAAAAATAGTATTTTGAATTTTTTAATTAGCTTACATGGTTATGGAGAAAAACAAAAATACGTCTCCTATGTTATTCTTAGGGAAATCAACTAAACCCTCCATCTTGCTTATTTAGATTGATAAAATTTGGTTTTTAGATTCACTGTAAAGGGATTAATTTATACTAGCCTACTTGTTGCTCGAAATATAGCAATTTATTTTGATACAATACAAATGTACCATTTAGTTTAAAAAAACGACATCCGACCAATCCAATACTCTGAATTCAGTAATCACAAAAAACTGTACGTATTTACAGCTTATAATATATATTATACGGTTTGAGCCAACCAACTATATTGGTTCATTAACAGATCAACAGATGTTCAAAATATTCAACCCAAACCCAATGTTATTCTAATGGGAACATTTCTAATTTAATTTGTATATCGTCCTTATTTTATGTCATATTTTCATCAATTTTGGGGGGGAAACAACTAAAGACCAAGCCCTATCCAACGACACCAAAAACTTGAATATCGGTTGAAAACTGTAGGAGGAGTTCTCAACACAAATAAAAACCTTAGCTTATTAAATAAGCATAGATTTGCTTACCAAACCCATATGGCAGAAACCCAACTTTCTCCCTTATCGTGTTTATGGAGAAAATGAAAACATACCACAACATAAAATTTTGTATGTAACATTCACTAGTAGGTGTTAATCTATATTTGCTTACCAGACCCATATATGGGGGCAAACCTAAACCTAAATACTCACACCCATGGTATTCTTGGGAAATAGTAAATACGAAAATTTTGCTGAGATATATATACTCGCTGAATACGCAGGTCTGCTGGGACGGGGGTATTTCAAAGTTAGGTTACAACTGACATTTTGGTCGCATTTCTACCGGTGGGCAATCTTAGCATATGTTATGAGCTTTGGCTTGTGGATGCGATATTCCCTAGTGGGGATTAACGTCTGCATTAGTGAATACTAGTTCATCCATAAAGACCATCCTCATGATTAGACCATTTCGTATATGTGAGGTCTAAATTGTGGTTCGGATCCCACGTTAAACTGTAGGTTTCTAGATACCATTGGCTGTTGGGCTATTAACAGTCCTGTCTAAGGAGAATGTCGGCCTTAGTCAGTAACAAGACTACACGATCGCGCCACAATCATCCTACACTCATCTCTCATGTAACTCATAACTCACTCTATTCAGGTTAAAATACCCAATATGTGAGATCCCTGTCTCAAAATAGTGATTTAGTTATATATAGAAGAATGCAGCATGTGCTAACTGCTTATTAACGTTATTCCTGTTAAACCATTATCCCAAATTAATGGACGAATTGAATCTCTGTAGTGTTTTATTAAATATTTTTATGATATGAGCTATATGAGTGGACGTTAAAAAAAACTTGGTTTTTACAATTAATTTGTAGCTAAAGCCAGTAAATGGTTATGTAGTTTCAAGTAACATTGAGGCCACCGACAATATTGATCCAACAACAAAATGTTTATATTGGGAATAATTTCTTCTTCCAATCTGGGGCCCTGAAATTCAATATTTTATGAACCTCGCATTCAATGAACACAACTCTTATGATTTTTTAAATCATGTTTTTAGAATGATAAGGCCACGGGTTAATTAGAAAAATGAGACTTTTAAGTTTTAGTTTATTAAACTGAGCATTTTAAAATGTAGCCAAAATTAATTTACGAACTTGCCTATTGATAGAACTCACTGACAAACATGTAGTTGAACTGCTCAGAGCTGTTATATTGGGAATAAATAGTATAGGGAATCATTCTATTTGTTATTTTTGGTACTCATGTATCTGCAATTGTACTTTTTGGGCATTCCTTGTTGCTGTGATAACATATTTAATAAATAATTAAACTTAGTGAGGCAGGTGATAAATTATTTTTTCGATACACCAAACCACCAAAATCTTTGGCATTCTTATGGAGTAAAATTGTTAAATTTGATTAGGAATAAACCTTTTAAACTGTAGGTCCCTAGATACCATTGGCTGTTGGGATATGAATTAACAGTCCTGTCTAAGGAAAATGTCGGCCTTAGTCAGTAACAAGACTATAAGATCTCGCCACAATCATCCTACACTCATCTCTCATTCATATTAAGATTAAAATACCCACTATGTGAGGTCCCTGTCCCAAAATAGTGATTTACTGCCGTGATGAACAAAACATTCTACAGTTTGTAATAAAATAGACTAGATTAACCAAAAGTGTGGCTTTTATTCATTCAAAAGTTCGAGTACATAGTACAGTAAAATTAGGGTTTTAGATCGGCAACTGATTTGATCACAAAAATTTGATAAGAGCTTCTTTTAAGCACTATAATTAAGGGTCCGATGAGTCACCAAAAAATAAAGTTGTTTTTCACCTATAAAACTACTTTTCAAAATGGCGGTTTTTTGTAAATGGGATAGATTTTGAAAAAATGCTTTTGTTTTTATTTTTCAACTGCATTTCTCAATATAATGTTGTGGCACCAACACCGATAATTTTTGGATGGGAAGTAGTTCATTTTGACCGGTCGTTAATTTTTGGCCGCTATCTTGGATCCGCCATTTTGGATGAAAGTTATTTTTTATAATGTAAAGATAGTGTTGTGACACATCATTTCAAAGTAGATTTTTACTCTGATTACAATGCCGCAATCCGTTTTTGAAAATCTTGGTTCGTTTTAAAGATACGCTTAAATAAAAAATCATCCCTATAAATTTCTTATGGACATTTCGAACTTTAAATTTATTTTGCATTATTTTTCTTTTATATCTCGTTCTAATTGAGGAATGCTGTTCATTGTGACCTTAAAATAATCAGTAATATTCCGGCATTCATTTTAGGTATTATTCATTCCAGGGCCGGATTTAGGAATATGCCGCCTGTAGGCTATCCATTTTCTGCCGCCCCCCCCCCATAAATATAGCGACAGACTCATACATAGTTTTTATTGTCACTTATGTAGGGGCGTACATCTTAAAATACACACCACATTAATTTAACCTTTCAATATCACAGCATCACAAGTATCCATTGCTTTTATGAAGTGTATATTCATTAATTGAATACGGTACTTAAACGCCACATTAATCTGGATTCTAAAGTTGGAGGTACAGTAGTTTGATTGTTTGGCAGAACAGCTCCGCCTGCCAAGTAGTGCGGTAAAATTGTTGTCCCTTCATAAAAAATCATATTTTTCATGGGGAAGGTCGTTATAAAAACAAAACCATACGTTTGTTGTCATTATTTTGTGGTTAATCTATTTGTAAAATCAAAAAGTAAATAACTAGTTGCGAAACTAGACACTGGGAGTGCTAGTGTGTAGTTCCCTCTTTCTGGGTACTAACTGTGAGTGTCAGTGTCATTACAACGATTAATGAAAAAGGTGTTACAAGATTATGATGAGTAAATTCGTATAAAAAAGGATAAACATATATCCATTTCCTCAAATTAATTCACTTTAAACTAGAAAGATGTGCCTAAAGAAGTTCCTGTTATTAAAGTAGCAGGCCTAAAACTATTTATTTCCAATTTTTAGTAAATAGACAAAGTGCCGCCCCTAAAATTTTGCCGCTATAGGCTCCAGCCTTTTCAGCCTATTTAGAAATACGGCCCTGATTCATTCAAATTATAGGATACTGAGACGAGTTATATGCAGAAGCGTTATATTCGAGTTAAATAGAAATTTAACAAGAAATTCAATTTTTTTTAATTGTTTTATTTAAAGATTGATATCTCAAGTTCATAATAAGACGCAAAGTTAATTCTGGTCTTAAAACAACTAGTAGCCTACATCAATGTCTTTAATAATTTTAGTTGCTGACCATTGAAATTCGTTGGATTTTAAGTGGCTTATAACTGTCTAATCAACATAAAATTTATTGGTTCCTGAAATTCGTCTTCAGTTAAAGACATACAACTCAAGTTTTAAATGAGATTCAAGGTTCGTTTTGGTCTTAAATTACACGATACATTATTGGCTTTAATTCCATATTTATTGATTGTTAAAATTGAATACGTTTAAGTTGTGATTTTATAAACTTTTTAATAAAAAATATTTCCATTTCTGAAATTTGGGTGAAGTTTTAAATTTACAAACCGATTCAAACCAAGCCAATTCAAACGAACAAAAACTCTAAAAAAGCCCAATGATCCGCTGAGTGATCTGATACCAAAATTAACAGCCTATCCTAATTAGAACAGTATATATGAAGATAAATAAAAAATAAATAAATTCAAAATTTGAAACGTCCATAAGAAATGTATAGAGAAGAATTTTAATTTCCGTATATCTTTAAAACAGAAAAATATTATCAAAAACGGATTGCGGCATTGTAATCAGCGTAAAAATCTATTCTGAAATGATGTGTCACAACACTTACATTAGAAAAAAACAACTTGTATCCAATATGGCGGATCCAAGATGGCGACCAAAAAATAAAGATCGTTAAAAATAAAGTATTTAGCACTCAACAATTATTGGCGTTAGTCCCACAATTTAATATTGAGGAGATGCACGTAAAAAATGAAGAAGGGAAACTTTTTCAAAATTTATCCCATTACAAAAGAACCGCCATTTTGAAAAGTGATTTTATGGGTCTAAAACAACTTTATTTTTTGGGGGCTCATCAAATCTATTTTTCTAGAGCTTAAAAGAAGGTCTCCTGAAAATTTCATGAACGCACATCAGTTGCCGATCAAAAGGTCGTTTTTGGCCTTATTTTACTGTACTAACAACCAAGTTTTGTGTAGAATAAACAATCTAACATGTGTTAGTAAATCCTCAGGTGATGATCTTTACATCACCACTACAGTTTATCAACTAGACTTGCACTGGATCGTTTTTCATGCGGGTTGTACCCCAAAGCAAAGGGTTTCGTCCATATATCAGAGGGTTTTATTTGTATTCCGAATATACTGACGACGTTAAATGAGCCAACATTTTGAAATAAAATTTTCGCCCAATAAAAGGCGATTTAACATGGGGTCAACTTATTGTTTATACTCGCCCCATTTGACGACAGAGGTGCAGGCAGGGCAGGATGACGGCGGCGGTGCCCCGTAATGCCGCTGGATGATCCTCGGGTAATCCAGGTAAGTCCGCCGTCGTTATTTTGATACATGGACCCGGCCCTGGCGTTATTGTCATTGCTAAGTAGCCCCCGTGATATACCGCACGACCACAGTAGACCTACTCCGCCACTCACAAGGTCCAGGGCGAGGGGCGCCGTGCCGAACACTCACCTCAACTATCTTATAAAGTAGTTTTATATCATTATAAGACTACTTTAACTAATTTTAGCGAATTTCCCATGGATAATAAGCTATTACCGTAAGTCTCATGGTAACACCTAAACCCGGGACCATGTTACTTTTTCGTTTTTAGGTGCTAAATTAATAGTAATTAATATATATATATATATATATATATATATATATATATATATATATATATATATATATATATATAGTTTTCTAGACCCCTCGATTGTGGTCCAGTGGGGTATCAAATTACCTGTGATTGTAGTAAACGTGGACCACAATTGGGGACTACAATTGGGGTAGCAAACTACATTTGATTGTGGTCCAGTGCCGTCGCTATAGTTTTGACATGCCTTTTGCAGTGTTGTCAAGTTTCTGTTTTCTTAGTTAAATGAAGGTGTGTTTGAGTAGTGATTATTAAGGTCGAACCGAGTTTTAAAACTATGTATACAATGCAGTTGTTTGCTTGTAATATTGAGCAGAGCGACTATTTTTTAAATCAATAATAGCAAATATTTTATAGGTTATTCATGTGAGCTCGTTCACTACGCTCACTCGCCGTCAGGGCTTAGTTTGTTCGCTGCGCTCAACTCGCCTTTTCGATCAGCTAATTCGCTGCACACACTCGTCGCCAGATTTATCTTGTTCGCTTCGCTCACCCACCGCAAGTCTACAGGGTGAGTTTTAAATGTACCCCCCTATTTTTTGCATTTCTTAAGATATTTACTCCCAACCACCACTGAACATTATTGATTAGCTTTTACTTCTTTTTGATGTGGTTCACATTTTTGGCCGCCATCTTGGATCTACCATTTTGGAATGAACTTTTATTTTTAAATATGAATGTAGGGTTGTGACCCATCATTACAAAATATTTTTTTGTGTTGAACAAAACGCTGCAATTCATTTTTATTATCTGTTTTCTTTCTTGAGATATTAACAGTTTTTTTAATACCAAATTTAAAAGTTTTATTAAATATTTTAAACGATATTGACGTATTATAATCAGATATCCCTCATATAAAATAAGTACTTCTTTTTATTGGGGTTTACATTTGTATCCGCCATCTTGGATTCGCCATATTGGAATGAACTTTTATTTTTCAAATGTAAAGGTAGGGTTGTGACCCATCAATTCAAAGTAACTTTTTGCGTTGAACACCATGCCATAATTCGTTTTTAATTATCTGTTTCTGTTCTCGAGATATTAACACAATTTCAATTTTTTATTCACAAAACTGGAAAAATCTCAAAAACAAAAAAAAGATAATTAAAAATGGATTTCGGCATTGTGTTCAATGCAAAAAGTTGCTTTAAAATGATGGGTTACAACCCTACCTTTACGTTTTAAAAATAAAAGTTCATTCCGATATGACGGATCCAAGATGGCGACAAAAAATGTAAACCCCATTAAAAAAAGTACTTCTTTTTATGTGGGAAATCTGTTTATAAAAAGTTGATATTCTTTAAAATATTTAGTAAAACAAGGGATTTAAAATTTATTTTGCTTTTTGAAATTGGTATTAAAAAACTGTTAATATCTCAACAACGAAAACAGATAATTGAAAACGGATTGCGACATTGGGTTCAACGAAAAAAAATACTTTGAAATTATGGGTCACAAACCTACCTTGAAAAATAAAAGTTCATTCCAATATGGGGGATCCAAGATGGTGGCCAAAAATGTGAACCACATCAAAAAGAAGTAAAAGTTAATCAATAATGTTCGGTGGTAGTTAGGAGTCGATATCTAAAGGAATGTGTTAAGAATTCGGGGGTTGGCATTAAAAACTCACCCAGTATAATACTCTAATTACCAATCTCCTCTCAGTACTTTAAACAACTTACTAAACAGTACTTTAAACATTTAAACTAACATAATCATTTGTTCCAGTACGAAATTGTTGCTTCCATAAGTATAACATATGGTAACTTTGAAGACGAGTGAGGCGGAGCCCTTAATTGTGAATATTAATATGAAAATAGTCAGACTTTTCTATTTTAGGCCTAAAGAATTAGTATAGCGAATTTCAGCACTTTAGCTAGTCGGGAAGTCGGGGAGAATTAGTGATGAATGAGTGAGGGCTTTCCCTTTTATATGCTTAGATATTAAATGGTGTGTTGCCCAAGATTTGCACCTCCTCTCCGTAAACGTGTCATTTCATTCACGTACGAAGGTAAACAAACCATTAAAATAAACAAAACAACAATTTCACAGAAACCTTGTGTATTTACGAACAGCTGATAGTAACAGTCTGCAGTTAAATTTGATCTTAATAACAGCTGTAATAATAATAATAATAATAATAATAATAATAATAATAATAATATGGTTTATTGCCATAGAATACATTGTTAATACAATGTGTAGCAAACGTCAAATATATCGTACTTCTTGTAGTCTTTCTTATAAATAAAATAAATTCAAATCTTCATGAGAAACAGCCAAAAGAGAAATAATATAAAACATAACAAATACAAACAAATATAAAAAAAAAAACAAAAAAACCCCTTGGGAACTGGAGATTTGTTTCGCCCCCCCCCCCCTATCCCTTTATCCCCAGTGGTGGGCCAAGAACTCCTCCTCCGCGTAGAACCCAGAACGCGTCAACTCCCGCTTCAAAACTTTCTTAAACGAAAGTGGATTTTCCAAATGTTTGAGACGGTCGGGTAGCGCGTTGAGCAGCCTGATCCCCACAAAAGAGGGGAGGCGTTCAGATGCCGCCGTCCTATGCTGCCCAACACGAAACACATCCCTTTCTCTTGTGGCGTAACCATGCACAGAATTGCCCTGTACAAGATCGCACTGGAAGCGACAGTAAACTGCTGTCTCCAGAATGTAGAGGCAAGGCAGTGTCAGTATCCCGAGCTCCCTAAAAGCGTCTCTACACGACTCTCTGTGCTGTAAATTTGCAATGATTCTAATAGATTTCTTTTGAAGTTTGAACACCCTTTCGAATTCTCTCTTAGCACAGCCACCCCACAGCCGAATCCCGTACGAGAGATGTGGGTAAATAAGGCCATAGTACGCCATGATTAATACTTGAGGTGTGCAAAATGTTTTAAGGTTACGCATGGCAAAAATACCTTTTGCAACCCTAGAACAGACACTATTGACGTGACTGGCAGTTCAGACCTTTATCGAGGTGCAATCCTAGAAATTTAGTGGAATCTACCTCTCTTAGAGTGATGTCATCCACCATAAGAGATGGAACCGATTCAGGCTCATTGTCGCTTAGTGAAAAAAGAATATAGTTTGTTTTTGAGTGGTTTTTGAGATATGTACAATCAACACTCTGTAAAAACCCAAATAAAATATTTCTCCTATTAAAATAACATGGTAACATGGTAAGGCCGTAGGGCAGAACCATAATATCCAAATTGGACCATTTCAGGTTTATAACTTTCCATAGATGGTTAAAAACGATCAAACGACTTTTTCCAAAACATCGAGTCGAGTCGAGTATTAAAAACTCTGTTCGAAAAAAATACTTGATTCTCCAGCACTCACACAACCCTAGTTAAATATTTAAAAAAATATAATTTTCATTAGCTCAGGTAATGAAGGGCAGATAGACGATCACTGATTGTAGTAGGGATTGAAAAGTGCCAAGGAATAAGTTATTAACATTTTAAAATAAACCAAAAAGACAACATAAAAATAGGGGATTTCCTGTACAAAACTTTGCCAATCACAAAACCCAAATTTTGGGGGAGGACGTAAATAGAGTAAAAATAGAGTAAATTTAATAAATTGTGGGTTGATGCCAAAATATTTTCTGAAATTAGCGAGTTGGTTAAACTTGATATGTAATGATGCTATTTTTGCTTTTTATTAACTGTGTTGCAACTCATTCAAGCTCAGTTATGAAAGCGGTTATATCACATTCAGAAGAACCTTATCATTTAAAATACAATTCCATGCCAGCAATGTCAGTTGTCTTTAAGAAAAAAAAATGTCGGCGCCAACATCAAAATGTATATCCTCTACCACTTACTTCAAGTACACCAGATGCAAGTAATTTGAATAAAAAAAACTTGTATTGAATACATGCTTTTTAAAAATTAATTATTTCTTTGTAGAATTTTAATGTTTCAGTATTTTTTGTGATTCAAATTGCCTAGGCAGAAATATTTTTGTGTATGTAGAATTATAATTTTCAGTAAAGTCCGTGAGTCAGGGAAATCGATGGTAAATGGTCTGTGTAAGTCAGGGAAATCAAAGAAAAATTTTCTGTGTACACCCTGTATATCGATATAGCACTATATTTACCAGGTTAAACGAAATTACAAATAATATACATGACAAATGTCAATGTAGAAGTTTTACAACTATTTTTGTCTAAAATTTGATTGAAATTGGTCAATTGTTGCTAATGTAGTATAACCTAGTCGAGGTCATAATATGTATTGAATTTTCAGACGACCATGTGCCATAATAGTGAAAAAATATTTTTATCATTCTGCACGAAATCAGCCAGTTTTTTGTTCTCTCAATAGTACCAAAAACGTTTCTTTTTTGTCCTAGGGCTAAAAAATCAGCTTTAATATTTTATAGGTCCTAGGACTATAAGTCAGCTATTTTTTCAATGTTATTTATTAATTTTCTATGCAGAATAGAGAAATGCCAACGTTATAAATAGCATTGTCTGCAAATAAGAGAAATGTAAACAACGTATACTACTTAGTTTGTAAATATAACCTCGAAAATACAGCTTCATAGTTAATATTCTTAACGATTAAAAGTGTAATTCCACACTATGATAAAAACCGTTGTACATCACTCGGAGCAAAAGTGTCTATTTAGCGCTTAATCGTTTTTAAAAACAATTGTGCACAAAAAAAACACTTTTGCTCTTAGTGATGAAACATACTATAAAAAGCTTAATTATTGTGAAAGAATTATGAAATGTTGAAAGTAGGCCCCTTTTTAAGGGTGAAGTGGGCGAGATACGTAAAAACGACATAGGACTCAGCTTGTGGAGCATTTAATTCCTAACTTACGATTTTCCTTCAGATTTGAGGTAGGAAGTCTCGTTTAAAAGTTATAGTGAAAATAAAAAAAACCCTTACAATGTCAGGTTACCAGTGCCATCCGAAAATTTTAAAAAGCAATGGTGAGTAAGGCACAACCCATCTGTTGTCGATGTCACCATTTATCTCACATTTTTGTTGTTATTGGGTGCCCACCATCATCGGTGTTCCTCCGCCTGTACAATAGATAGCTGTCACCTAAAGTTTTAGTTTCATTGATTAGATGAAGTGGGTATCGTTTTGTACAGTTGACATCCTTCATGCATGGTGCATTTACATTAAGCGTACCACATGGTAAATTAATTATATGCTTCTTGATTGTATCAAAAAGCATGGGGTCCCTTCTCGATTCAGTATCTCAGCAGAAATGATTTTATCAATCTGAGCTGGAGGGATTTTTATCTTCAACAATATCAAAATATGGGCGTGGAGAAGGCCCCTTTTCTGCCACTCAATTGAATACATCCAGCATTGAGTTTCTCAAAAAGACTTGATTCTTGATGGTGACGTTTATCAATTTAGTTAACTTGTGCTTGCATTCTCGTGAGCTAAGAATAAGCGTGGAATTTTGGCTGGCTAGAAGCAGATCTGTGATTTCACTCCACTTTGGGTTACATGTGAAGATGATGAAAAGGTCTGGGCGTCCATACTTTCGTACATAAGTTATTGCATCTTGAGCATATTAATGCATATGCCTCGGGCTCCCTACGTGGCCTACGTTGCTGGTAGAATTACCAATTGTCCAATATCAGTAGCGTTCCCATAATTTCTAATTGCATCACGCAAGTGAACGTATTCTTCGACACGCAACTTTTGTTTCATTTTCAATTTTTGCGTAAAATATCCACAATAAACCAGTGGAATAGTTCACGGTATGTAAGTATGTAGTTTATTTCTTTTGAACAGATCATAATGCGGTATGCATAGTAATCCATACAAGAAACTTTATTTGTCGTTTCTAAATTTATTCTGGATTTGACCAATAGTCACGTCGTCACTGTGACTTTGGAATCATAGGCGTTGTCATAGTTAATAACCTCCAGACTTAAGTATAATCTCTCTCTTCTTTGAATTATTCTTAAACGCTTAGCATTAAGTAGTTGGTTTCGCTGTTTTGCCGAATCTGTTGCTCTAGTTTGTAGTCGCCCGATCCCGCAACTCACGAAGCCGTGACTCGCGTTCTTCGTCACTTTCGGTTGCATCAGTTTTCTGCAGTTAATTTTCATTTGGCGAATTTCCTGCCGATTGGCGGTTTTTTTTGGCATGTGGATGAAAAAAATTGTCAATGAACTATTTTAAGTTAAGTTAAAATAAATAAAGTAAGTATATATTTATGTAATACAATTCAAGGGATAATAAAACCAGCCAGTGTTTACATTTGTTTGTTTACATTTAACAAATGATAGTTTAAAGAAACTTTAATATTTTTTAATACAGCTGTTAATTTTGTAAACACTAAATTTCTAAAACCTGACACTGCACCATTCAATGCCCTCTGGGTGAGAGCCGTTTGGACAGATTTGCACCAAACTTCACACAAACCATCTTTGAATAATGGTTAATAATGCCTAAAAGTTTCAAATACAATCTGGCGAGCGGTTTTGCAGTCCATAGGACACATACATACGTACTTCCTGTTTTATAGATTTAGATAGATAAAAATGTTTTCATAAGAAATACACTAGTTTTGGAGTGTTGACTACCTCTGATTGGTATCATCATAAAATGGCAAAAAGAATGTTGTAGACAATTTTATGCTTTTCAGAATATCACCATCCACTTTGGTCGATTTCTTCGCCATTTAAAAGTTATTTTGCAAAAAAGCCAAGCAACCTCTGAATTGATATTTGTGAGACAATACTGAATTAGAGATATTTTTACTAAAGTTTGTTCAACTAAATATACAGTTCTACTGGACGATTTTATTAAGTAATAAGTAGTTGGAAAGTTTCCTCTATGTAGATGTGCAAATAATTGTGAAAGTTATATTTTTTTAGATTTATGGTGAAAAAGTAGAAATACACGTTTTAAATAAGAAACACCATAAAAACGGGTTTTTAGAAATTTATCATAGTTGTTGGCAAGTTTTGCCTGCCTCTAATCAGTATTTTATATAAAATGCACTATAGCTATTTGTGAAAATTTAGTAGTTTTACGTGAAGACATTACAATTAAAACTATCCCTAGCAAATATAAAAGGAGATCGTAAAGTAATAATAAAAAAATCGATAAAGTATTTACAGTGAATGTTGTTTATAAAAATACTCTGTAATTAAATACGTTTAATTTAATTTTTTTATTATCTTGCTGTATTAGAAAATTCTGTAAGAAAGAAAAACAATTCCTTTCTTTAAAATGAATCAAATAACCATTAAGGAATTCACAGGAAATAAAGCATTATGTACCATTTTTCTAGGGACCGTTGTATTAACCAGCACAACTGTTGCTATAAATATTATAAAATTATCATAAATATTTAAATATTATTATTAATTTATGATACAATTTACCATGCATTGACAATAACGTTTTTATAAATATTTTTGTTTTATATTCAAATTACCAAACGAAAAATAATATTAACATTTCGTATAAAAATGTAATAAGTTAGAAAACAATAACTAGTCTAAAGTAATTTATTCAAAAAAAAGTTTGAAATTCAAACTCAGATTGAATAGCTAGACAAATGATAATACGTTATCACGTAGGTTAATTGCAGCTTGAGGGCTATGAAATATGGCAACGTTGCAAATGGACCACAATTGAAATATATAAACTGGACTACAATCGGTGGAAAGTGATGTACGCACTGGACCACAATCAGTGGTATTTTGCTGCCTGATTTTATACAATGGCGGTGGACTACAATTGAATGTGAAGTGACAGACAATACTGTGATAAATTAAATGAATATATATACATAAAAACTATATAGATTAATTAAAAGGGTTTTTAAAAATATGTATACACTAAAAAAATTCATATATACCATTACATTTTAAAAATACATGAGAAAAACCGTGGACCACAATTGAATGTAGTTTGATACCTGGACCACAAACGGGGGATCTAGGTGAATATATATATATATATATATATATATATATTAATATATATATATACATACACACATATATATATATATATATATATATATATATATATATGAAATATGAATTTGAACGAAAGGTGTTTATTGGCCGGTGACCTAAAAAAAATTAACATGATCCTGGGCTTATGTCTTACCGTGACTTCTAACGCAATAGCGTATTCCCTATAGGGAAATTCCCTAAAAAGAGAGGGAATTGATTCTAAAAATTGTGTAAATAACTTTTCTCGCCATTATGAAGTGCTTGGAATCAAGTTTAAATGGATAGGAAGCAGAAAGAGCAATTAGGAGTGGGGTTGAGGGAGTTGATGAGGGGAGGGACTGGTGGGGCGTTTCCGTGGTACCACTGCTTTGAGTAGGGCGGCCAAGTGTCCTGCCACCCTTATGTAATAAGTCAATCATCAGTAGTAGATATCGCCTATTATTGTCAAAGCGTCACCGTAATTCAAGGCGTAGAAATTCAATCTCTAGAGTTTTGTGATGCTACTCTTCAGAAAGTTTTTATATATGCTACAGTATAGAATTTATAGAAAATATTTAAATTCAAATTTTATTACATATTTAAGTGTGGTATTAAATACTCTAAGATAAAAATATTTTTTGCATTTTCTTGAGTATTAGTTTTTTTATTAAGTTGGGGTAGTGATGGAAGAGTATATTACAATTTTGTGAAAACTCTCTCCGTGGAGTGCGAGAGAAGTTCACAGTCAAAACGTCTTCCGACCCGTGAGCTCCCATTTCTTTATACTTGACGGTTGATTCATTTGATTCAAACGCAAAACAACATAAACAGTACAATGTATCATCAATCAGTAAATTTTTTAATTGACTGATTGATGATGTTCACGTTTTCTTATAAAATCTTTATTAATTTTTAGATATATTTTGTTTAAGAGGTACATGGTGACCAATAAAAAATTCACCTGTTAATATTCTTGAACCCATGACTGACAAATAAGCAATAACAATAAGCAATAACAATCAAGCAAATCAAATCAAGCAATCAAACAAAACAAGCAATAGACAATAAGCAATAACAATCATCCCTACATGCAGATTGGGAGAAGTTAACCTCCTATTTTCAAATAGGATCAAGCGTTATTGTTCAAACAAAAAGTCACTCAATCTGTTATCACAAAATTAATAAAGATATTCCAGCCATCACTTCTATTTAGTCCCAAAACCTTATATCCCCGAATATTTAAAACTTTTTGCAAACGCAAAAACCTCCATTTTAATATAATAAGATCAAAATAAATATCTTGCATTAGACAGAGTTATTTTTCTGTGAAAATTACCAAAGGAACAAACAATACTGTACCTTAAAAAAAAACCTTTTCGCTAAGTAGGCAAGAATAAAAACTCAACGTGGTGGTATTTGGCGATGGAACTATTTTTAGCGTATGCAGCGACGTGCGATGCGGCTGAAGTGACGTACAATTGTGATGACCAATGACTCGATTGACAGTGACACCACTTGACTGTCCGTCCGTCCGTCCGTCCGTGGCGTTGATGAAGAGCTCTCCCCGGCTTACACACCTCAACACAACACCTCCTACATGCTGTCCATCGCTAAACTCGCCGATAGTTTATGGGGTTGAGTAGTGGTTAAAAATATATTTCAAAAATCTGGTTTTAGAAATCGTTTCATTTGTCCGATATAAGTTATGGTTCAATGTAAAGCACTCTTAGATCTTGTACGAAAGTGTATGGGAGTTATTAATGTTTTAATTTTCCACTCTTATTAACATTTTAATAGTGTACCTGATTTTGATTGTTTCAAATCAAGATTCTATATAACAGATATTCCCGGAAAAATCAAATTAAAAACTTTACAAAAACAGAAAAATGTTACCTTCACAACAGGACTGGGGAAACTGATGTAATGTAATAGACAATCTTTTGTTTATAATTTTATGTTCTCCGCAGTCCTGCCTTCACAAGGAAAAAAAGTAGTCTACGAGCCATTTTAATTACCCTACCATTAATTTAGGTTTTATGTATTTAGAAGTATTTTTAAGTATATTTAGAAAATAGTCTAAAAAGTTATAATTATTAATGTCCATCGTGCACATATAATATCAATGCACATAAAAAGCTATTTGTTAACCAGAAGGATATGTTGAAAAACAGTCCTTGCTTGCTTGCAAAAAAATATTAACCCACTAAACTATCGGAGTAATTTAGTAGAAATGTGTTGAAAAACTTAATTAAGATCATTGCTACGTACCACTTGGTCTAAAACTATAATGTATTTCCAATTTCTAGTGTATGGCAATTTCGTAAATAACCCATGGTCTTATTAATTCGTTTCTTATAAATTATGATTTTTTAGACAAGCTCGACTGGACATTATTTTTTTAATAAAAGAAGATAATCGTTCAAACAAATATTTCAAATATTTCACTTTGTAATATGGAAAAAAATATTTACCATGATTCATGTAAAGTAACGTAATATAAATTAAACAGGTTTATAAACAGAATATGTAATGTCCAACAGAGCCATACTCAGCATTAACTGTCGTGATATACCGCTCCGTTCCTTGATAGACACGCGCTAAGTAAATTTATTTTCCAGGATAACATTCTTTTGCGTCGGGGTTGGATGAATACGTGTATTTTATTATACATCTATTTCTTGTAACACGCATGGGAGATAAATATTTACGTTTGTTTTATAATGAACATGCTTTTGAGGGCCTGACTTTATATCGAAGTACAACATAAGGCTTCCAAACACGTTATTCTGTTATCAGCATCAGCCATCTCAACGATTACCCCCATTGTTCAGATGCATTTAGAGAGGTGCTAACAAGCACGACACACTTTTATAGTAAACTAGCAGTTGCCCGGCGCGCGTTGCTGCGCTCAAATTAAGTTGTTTACATAAATAAAGCTATTTTAATATAACAAAAAAGATAAGTTAAGTTTTAAGTTTTTAAATATAACAAAAAAGTCAATGGCATAGAAAGTAAGTATATTAATATTACCGTAAGGCCAAAGGATAAACAGGCATTTTGCAAATTTAAACCCAGAATAGTCAAAGTTTGCCTTGTATCTTATGGATCGTAACTGCAAATGGTAGTAGCACCTATCAGCAAAAAGGCACGTCCATGTCAAATTTCAACCCCGGAGGCCCTAAATTAATTTTAAAGTAAAGTGGAGCACAGCCCTACTAAAAAATATATTTGCAAAACCATTCTTGGTGAGTACCTATGAGCAAAGAGGCATGTCCAAGTAAAATTTCAACCATGGTGGCACTAAAGAAATTTAAAGTCCAGTGGGGCGGAGCCCTAAAGAGCTTAAAAATTATATTTGCAAAACCGTTTAATAGTAAGTAGCTATGAACAAAAAGAATCGTACATCAAATTTCAACCCCGGTGGCCCTAAAGTAATTTTAAAGTCCAGTGGGGCGGAGCTCTAAAGTGCTTAAAAACGATATGTACAAAACCGTTCCTTAGTGAGCACCTATGAACAAAAGAATCATCCATATATTTCAACCCCGGTGGCCCTAAAGTGATTTTAAAGTCCAGTGGGGCGGAGCTCTAAAGATCTTAAAAAACTATATTTGCAAAACTGTTTCTTAGTAAGCACCTAAGAGTAAAGAGAATCGTCTGTCAAATTTCAACCCCGGTGGCCCTAAAGTAGCCTAATTTCGAAGCTCAGTGGGGCGGAGCCCTAAAGAACTTCAAAAACTATATTTGCAAAACCGTTTCTTGGTGAATAGCTATGAGCAAAGAGACACGTTAATGTTAAATTTCAACCCTGGTGGCCCTGAAGTAATTTTGAAGTCCAATGGGGCAGAACCCTAAAAAGCTTCAAAAACTATATTTGCAAAATTGTTTCTTAGTGAGTACCTATGGGTTAAGAGCATCCTCCATCAAATTTCAACCCTGGTGGCCCTAAAGTAATTTTGAAGTCCAGTGGGGTGGAGCCCTAAAGAGCTTAAAAAACTATATTTGCAAAATTGTTTCTTAGTGAGTACCTATGGGTAAAGAGCATTGTCCATCAAATTTCAACCCCGGTGCCCTAAAGTAATTTTGAAGTCCAGTGGGGTGGAGCCCTAAAGAGCTTAAAAAACTATATTTGCAAAACCTTTTCCTAGTGAGTACCTATGAGCAAAGAGAATCGTCCATGTCAAATTTCAGCTCCGGAGGTCCTAAAGTAATTTCAATGTTCATTGAGGCGGAGCCCTAAAGTGCTTAAAAAACTATATTTGCAAAATCGTTTCTTAGTGTGTACCTATGGGTAAAGAGAATCGTCCATCAAATTTCAACCCCGGTGGCCCTAAAGTAATTTTGAAGTCCAGTGGGGTGGAGCCCTAAAGAGCTTAAAAAACTATATTTGCAAAACCTATGGACCGGACCTATGGTGCACCTATGGACAAAGAGAATCGTCCATGTCAAATTTCCCCACCTGTAGTCTTTTAGTGTAATTGTGAGCTTCCGTGGGGCGGAGCCATAAAGACAACACAAACATCAACATTATACCTCACACCTGGTTACTTCTATGATTATAAGCATCTGCTTGAATGAAACTTTCAAATTTTTTAATTTCAGCAGTTCATTTTGTAAACACTAAATTTCTAAAACCTGACACTGCACCATTGTATGCCCTCTGGGTCAGAGCCCTTTGGACAGATTTGCAATAAACTTCACACAAACCATCCTTGAATAATGCTTAATAATGCCTGAAAGTTTCGTTGCAATCTGTTGAACGGTTTCGGAGTCTATAGGCAACATACATATATATATAAATATATATACATACTTCCTCTTTTATAGATATAGATCTGTGAAAACTTTTCTTATATTAACGAGAGTTAAGTGCAATATTATAATTTGTGACTGGAAGTGGAACATTGAAAGAAATATTTTATTATTTCGAATTCAGTAATAACTTGATCCGTAATCCCTAGTCAGCGATATGCACTAGTTTAATGTAGACTACGTCACTGCTAAAAATTACGTTTGGTTCCAAATAAATTACACCCGACCAATGCAATATTGTGATTTTCAGCAATCGCCCAAAACTATACCCCGTTCAAAATATGTGTGATAGAAACGCAGATTTCAATTCCCCCATTTTTTCCATTCCTCCCGTTGCCAAGAATCCAACCAATCAGAATCATTGAGAATTACTAAAGCTGTTTAAAATCTTATGTCACTTTATGCCAATGTTTTTAAATATTCTAATTTTGACATTTAATATGTAACAAGAAGCGCTTTCAACTGCAAGTAGGGGAAGTAAACGATCACCAGTGCTATTTTCTACTCTGAATTTTAAGGGCGAACCTAAAATAACATCCGATTGTGAAGAAATTTGGGGAAGTGAGGAAGGTGTTGAGGGAATTTTCCTTGTGGTGGGAAATACAATTCTGGCTTTCAACCGCACATTAATTTTGAACGGGGTATACACTTAAATCCAACTGTACATTAAAACCCGTTGACTACCGATCATCACATAAACGTGCCGTAATGTTAAGAAAACCCTGTTGGGTTAAACCCCCCGATTGAGCTGCAAAAATATTTTAATAGTGGTGATCACAAGGTTTTAATTCGATTAAAACCCTGTTGGGTTTTAACCTTATTAGGTTAACTATATAGAGAGAGCTCAACAGATAGGGGAAAGTGTCCCCAAATGTTTGGCGCCATTTTACCCATGATTCCCGTCGTTTCCTTGGTAAACGGTACTTTGTTTACACTTTCCCATCTGTCATTTGCCATTTTATCCTCACCTATCAGACGTTTCTATAGTAACCAATCCCAATAGCCTGTTTACAGACCATCAAATCAGAGTGTTTTAAAAACAAACAACAAAACGGAAAATAATCAGCTTTTTTTTAAATGTATAATCTGTGATTTTGTAAGCTCTGTTGCAACCAATCAGAATCGCTTGAATTGGAAACCAAGAAAACGAGGTTAAAGTGTGGGGGGTTACAGAGGAAACTGAGGGAATCGTGGGTAAAATGGCGCAAATCAACAGGGGACAAAAATTAACATGTGTTGAGCACTGTGATTCTAGTACGAAAATTTTAGTTTTCAATAATTATAGAAAGCTCCTTTATTTGAAGTCCGATTCTCGTTAATTTTCGGCGGAAACAACTACAGACCCTATCCACCAACACAACAAACTTAAAAATGTTGAAATGATGTAGGAAGAGTTCGAATAACAAAAATAAATAAATAAATAAACAGTTTGCGTTTTAAATAAGTGTGGATTATACACAACATTCAAGTATTATGACACAAAATTTACAATTAATGGCCTACTTCGTATGACACTGTCCTTCTTTTAGCGGTGGGGGGGGAGATGGTTTACACTTTTACGCCCAT
This sequence comes from Neoaliturus tenellus, assembly GCA_030545055.2. Taxonomy (NCBI): domain Eukaryota; kingdom Metazoa; phylum Arthropoda; class Insecta; order Hemiptera; family Cicadellidae; genus Neoaliturus; species Neoaliturus tenellus. The sequence continues at coordinate 136,350,518 of CM061534.1, forward strand.
CATGAACTGTGTTCAGACGTATCCTTCTGTTAACCCTAACCCATAATAAACAATTTGTCCGGTAGATTCTACTGTTTGTCCTAACCCATCCTAAACATTTAGTCCGGTAGATTCTACTGTTTGTCCTAACCAAACCTAAAAAAGTTTTCCGGTAGATTCTACCGTTAAACTGTTTAGGATTGGTCCGGACAAACTGTTTATTATAGGATTGGTTAGGACAGTCCGGTAGATTCTACTGTTTGTCCTACAGTTTGTCCTGTAGATTCTACCGTTTGTCCTAACCCAACAGTATGTCCGGTAGATTCTACCGTTTGTCCTAACCAAGCCTAAGCAGTTTGTCCGCGCGGATCCTTCTGTTTGTCCTAACCCATCCTTCTAAAGAGTATGTCTGCAGGATTCTATGTTTTCCTCACCAATCGTAAACAGTTTGTCCTCCGGATTCTACTGTTTAACCTAACCCAACCTAAACTTTTTGTCCGTAGGATGATACCGTTGGGGTAGAGATGGCGGCGGCGCGGGCCAGGGCCAGCTACGGAGGGTCTAAGGAAGAACTCAGGGAGACATGGTCCGGCAAGGTGGACTTCCTCCTCTCCGTCATCGGGTTCGCCGTCGACCTGGCCAACGTCTGGAGGTTCCCCTACCTGTGCTACAAGAACGGCGGAGGTCAGTGGCATACACAATTACTTACTTTATATTAGGAAAGACCAGCTGATATAGATCTTGAACGTGTGTGATAAAACATACAACATTTATATCACATACACACGATACTTACCTTGATTATAGGCCTACACTACTTATGTAACAGCCTACATTATTTGTTTTCTTTATTTCATATCGAACGCGTTTCGGGTGAACTAGTACTCGATTTTCAGTGGCAAATCTTGCATTAAAAGAATTAAACCAAATTCCACACTTCGAAGTTTCCCAAATTCTTTTTAAATGTGTTTTAAATTCTATTTACAATCACCAACGCAAGGCTGCCATGACAAAGACGCAAATCCACTTTTATTCTCAGTGATCTACTCCACTTAAAGCAAAAGTAATAAAACTTTTATAAATAATTAATTTTAAAAGCAATTCGGAACATAAATTAATTTGAATGGCATTCTTTAAAAGAAAAATAAGAAACAACATATCTTAATGTCTATTTAAACATTGTTGTGTTGCATACAGTTGTGTAAATGTGCCTTTCGTTTCGCAAGCCCTGGCTGCAACACGGGTCGTTTGTGCCTGGCAAGTGGCTGATACCTAACTGCAGACTTATTTACTTGTGACGAAGGGAGTCAAGGTGAAAAGTAAGAAAGGCCTGTATGCAAAAATAATAGTTTGGTTCTAACTATTACCAAACACTCAATAACAGTTTTCTATGGTGGTTTTTCGCAATTCTTATATAAAGTTTACTTTATATAATGTTTGTAAAAATTAGAACGTCCATTTAATGGAATATTGAGTTACCACAAACCTCAAATATGTCATAATAGAAAATTTTCTACAAAAATATTTTATAACGTGTCTTGTAGTTAATGTATAATTGTATTTTTTGTGTGAATAAAAATAAAAAGATATTTTATGTCACAGGCGACAGGCGATATTTTTAATCTCCCAAGTCAACCTTGATTTCTCTACATATGGTACTACATACAGTATGTTGAAGCCAAATGTATAACATTTGCATTGACCTTTGACCCGCTCCATTACACTTCCTCCCCGTGTTCTCTGCGGTCTGTAATGCGATTCCTGGTCACAGGCTGATAGGGGCTCCATTGTCAATATTTCCATTAAAAGGCAATCTTGCGCCTAACTCCGTTAACAGCAGGGCTCTAATTATTGCGACAGCGACACCTTCGCATTTTGAGCCTTTCCTCCTCTAATCGCGTTTCATCTAAAGTGACACGAATTTTACTCTCTGGAGATGTGTTAAGAAATTTATAAATTAATATAATTTACATTGTAGAGAAAATGAATTTGTGTTACTGTATTAACCAATTTCCCTATAGGGAATACGCTATTATGGCGGTTGTCACGGTAAGACCTAAGCCCAGGACCATGACGCTTTTTCGTTTTGAGGTCCCTAGAAGCCAAAAACATCGTTTGTTCAAATTCATATATGTATGTATGTGTGCGTGTGTGCGTATGTTAATACGATGACTAACTATCGAACGAAACTCCGTTTTTTTATAAAATTTGGTATAGAGGTGTAAGGCAGCATTCTTCAGGTTAAGTTTGAAAACCAGCATCATCGGAATGGGGTTTTATGAGGTTCGAAAAGGGTTAAATGGGTTTTGGCATTATTCATCTATAATTTTAAAACCTTGGCAATTTTCTAACTTAAACCCATATAAAAGAACTTAAAAATTTAAACAGTTTAGTATTTTGAATCATTAACGTAGCTTAACTGGTAAATAAAAACAATAGGAAAACTAAAATCAGGTTTACCAAGTTATGCTTATGTTTATTAAGTTATGCTTTAGGAAATAAAATAAAACCTTATATGATGCTAATTTTACACCTTTCAATAAAATTTTGTCCGCACCTTGGTTAGATGATGAGTAACTAATATTTGCTCACAACCCCGTATTGCAGCAACATATATGTTATATCCCATCTGTATAATAAGAGAAGCAATTTAATAGAGAGAAATCAACTGACCTCTCTGCATTTGACAAATACTTTTTACATTTGAGGATTTATAAACGTCACCATTCTTTGTGTATTTAGCTCATGTTAGATATGTCTTAAGACCATATCTATTTTGTATCATATCTGTAATTAATGTGATTTGTATGGCATATTCATATCCATAATATTGTAAATATGGTATAATGGAATATTTTATATTGATCTTGTATGAATTAATCTTGTCTTTTAACTTCAATGGTATTACTCACTCATAAACCAAATATTTGGTTGATTTAACATTAACAGCCATGGAAATTCGTCAAGTACGCAGGTCTACTGCGACGGGGTACTTTGGAATTTCCTTACATTAGTTTTCACATGCAGTTACTTTAATTGTATTTCTTATAAAAATAATTTGGGTGTTTATTTTTACCTTATACACACTCATTCGGTAATATCTTTACGGAAAAGATTTCAACAAAACGTGTTGTACATTACTCTGCAACTAATGATACCAGTAATGTATCCTCGCAGCGTATCCATAAACATGAGGGTCATTTGCGAAGCTGAGTGCAAAGAAAATTACCATCGATTAATTGACAGTTTCAACCCTCATATAAAACAATAAGCACATATTATAATGATTATTTTTTTAAATGTCTCATAAAGTCATGTACTTTATTATTAAGTTTTTTAGTCGAGATCATCTCACTATTGAACTATAATACATTTAATTTTGTTCTAAATAGTATTGTGTTTTTCAGTGACTTTCTCTTAGGTAAAAAAATAAAAATGCACGCAGTCGGAAAGGGGTGGGTAATCCTTCATCATTACATGATTCGTCCATTGTGGGGTTTAAACGTACGTGCTCGCCCCCCTCCCACCCCTTCATCCTACAACTGGCAATGTATTACGGGACTCATCTTTATACACATACAGAACGTCTCCCAGAAATTGTTTCGAATCTTACTATACGATTCAGTTAAATTGAAACTGAGTAATAATATTTTTGTTCTATAATTAAATTGAATATAAACTAGCTAAATGTTAAAAATCCATTATACAGGGTGTTCGGAAACTCTCTTCTGAAACTCGATGTGGTGATTTTTTGGATCAAAATGAACAAAAAATATCAGGGAACATAATGTCGTAAAATGTTTCGTTAAGCCGCTAGCCACCATTTTGTTTTTACGCCTTATACGTTTTATTTCAGTAACGGATAGATGTATTAAAATCATGTTTGGCATAAATCTTTATCAAAATTATTATGATTTCCAAGAAAGAAAAATATTTTTTCCGATGTTTAGTTTAAAAATGGCGGCCATTTTAATTTTTTAAACTAAAATATCTCAACAACGATAAATTTGATCAAATTTGTGTGAAGACAAAAAGTTGACAAATTAAATTATCTAACCAATAATACCAAGTTTTTAAGGATCTGACAACAAATATCGGAGTTATTGTGATATTTGTGCAAAAACTCTTTGAATTTCCATTACAATGCACGCAAATTTAGGTTATTTTAAAAGAAAAATCTGAATAACTCCATTATTTTCTATGAATCCTTACAAACTTGGTATCGTTGGTTGAATAATTTTAATTTAATAATTTTCAACCTTTTTGTCTTTTGTACAATTTTGATAAAAATTACCGGTTTGAGATATGCCTATTGGAGTTTAAAAACTAAAGATAACTGCCATTTTGAAAATACACTTTGGAAAAAATCTTTTTTTCAAATTAACATTGGTTTGACAAAGGCTTATGCCAAATATAACGTTGATAGAACTATCTAGTATAGAAATAAAATAATTAAAAGTAAAAAACAAAATGGTGGCCAGTGGCTTAGTGAAGCATTATAGGACATATGTTCCCATACTATTTTTTGTCCGTTTTGGTCCAAGGAATCACCACACTTAGTTTCGGAAGAGAGTTTCCGTACACCCTGTATAAAAAACTACATTGAAATTAGCCTCTTACAATAAGTTACTTTAACAGTTTTTACTTCATATTAAAAAGAAGCACAATAATGTGGAAATTTCCTTTAACTCATTTAACACCTTTACTGAAATGGCGACCTAACTCAATAGGTAGTTTAAAGCAAAGTATGAATGAGAGATGAGTGTAGGATGATTGTTGCGCGATCTACAAATATCACCATAAACATCTAAAATTGTTATATATATATATATATATATATATATATATATATATATATTTGTTTTACTGAATTAAGACAAAGAGTGTAATATTTAACTGGAAAGTTCGCATCTTCCACATCTAAAACTTTCCAGTTTTTGCTTGAAAAATTGCTTGTAAAATGATTTCCTACATTACTTGAAAATTTTGTTTGTGGTTTCGTTGTAGGTCACGATGCTTGCAAAAAAACTTTTAAAATTGGTCACAAGCTGAGGCCTTATGTTGATTATTGTAACTAAACTAACTAATTACTGTTAGTGATGGACTGTTAAACACAGTAAATCAGTAACGATGATAATAATTAATTAATAAACCTAAATAACATGACAAAGATAGCAGCTGGATCCGGCGGTGATGCAAACCTTTTGTGAGTGACAGGTCGCCGTGACGTCACCCCGCCCTCTCCTTCGGCACTGCTTACCTTCTTTTAGTGGTCCTGCCTAGGGACCGAGCATTAAATTAAAAACCTTAATTATCTATATATTAATAGACAAGCATGTTACGTTTCCTCCTTTTTTCTCAGCTCCTGTGCATCGTAGGAGGAATCCGCTCATACCGTTAGAAAGGCATAGTACTGTAGATGAGCAGAATCTCATTCTAATTCACATCGGACTTCAGGGCTACGCCCCATTGGCTTTCAAAGTTCCAATTTTAATTTTATGGAGGAAGTATAATTGATTGACTCATTAGACAGCTGTTGCAAAGCAACTGCTAGAAAAACAGGAGGAACAGATGTTTCACTTACAAAACATTTCAAAACGAATTTGCAAAATATCAACTGAATTTTTGGTCGAATTTCGACCAGTGTTCGATCTCTAGTAATTAAAATTACATTAAATTAGCATTAAATTAAAATTAAAATAACCTGAATAAGCATTAACCATAATGCAAAATCATGTTTTTGTCCATAAAAATCGCAATAATTCTTTTATTTATTTTCAGATCTTTACATTATGTAAACATTGGATAACCTATGTGTGAAGAATATTTTGTTTTATTCATTAGCTGCTGCTTTTTTAAGTATGTAGTACGAAAACGCCCATTAGGCCTAATCCACAAAGACATGGAGCTATTTATGTAAATGACAGTGTGCGTAAACGAACAATAGCAATTAATGTTCTACTTCATTATTGAACGAACAGACACAATATACTACAATCATAACACGAAGGAGTCCCATGGACATGGTAGGGACTATGGGCCCCCACGGACATGGAGGCACGTTCAAGGCATTGGGAGACATAGAGCGCACGAATTCACGAGGAGGAATGGCAGGCATAGGGACACGGGAGCATGAGGGAAACGGGGGCATAGGGGAAGCATGGGACACGACACAGGGAGGCAAGGAGATACAGGAATGAACAACAGGTACGGGAGTAAGGGGGTCACGGAGGTAAGGGGTAGGCACAAGAGACAAATGGGATACTGGGGTACAGGGAGGAACAACGGGCTTAGGGGCATGGACGAAAGGGGGGGCTTTGGCGCGGGCATGGAAGGGTACAAGGGGCAGTAGGGGACATATGCTCCCGTGCCCCCATGCGTAACGTTTCTCCAAGTGCACCCCCTTTCCACCTCTGTCAACCATGCCTCCCCCGTACCCCCCGTTTCCGTCGGGGCCCGTGGGCCTCCCATGCCCACTTACCCCCCCTCCAGTGCCCTTGTGCTCCTGTACCCCCATTCCAGCAATTATTCCCGGTGTCCCCCATACCCCTTTGTACAACATGCCCAACTACCCCCATCCTACCTTTTAAGACCCACTTTTGCTCCTAGTGATGAAAACTACTATTATTGCGTCCGACTATAATAGTGCAATGAATTTTATTTTCCATAAACTTAACTAATCTATACTTATTTAATACGCTAAGGTTTTTTTGTATTGAGAACTCCTCCTACAATTTTCAACCGATTTTCAAGGTTTTGGTGTCATTGGATAGGGCTTGGTCTGTAGTTGTTTCCGCCAAAAATTAATGAGAATCGAACTGAAAATAAAGAGGCTATCCACCACTGAAATCTCAAAGTTTCCCATTTAAATAACATTGGGATTGAATAGAGCATTTTAAACATCTGTTAATAATCAGCTGTAAGTACGTTTGGCGATTAAAGAGATTCACAATATTGGATTGGTCGATGTCATTGATTTAGAGCTAAAAGTAAATTTGTATTGTATTAAAATTAGTATATTTTAATATGGGGAAGAGTATTCGTTCATTGCTGATTTGATACAGCGAAGAAGTTTTTAAATTTTAGGTAATTATGATAAAATCCAAGCGTGAAATTTTACAGTACAGCTTGAGAAGAAATACAGTAAGTGAGCAAGGAGGTGATGAATAGAAACTTACTTTTGGAAATGGTATCTCCATTTGAATTTTTAGGGACCTTTGCCCCTACAAGCCACTATTAGGCCTACCCTCGCCACGTAACTTGACGAATGAATTTTCACTACTATTCAGTTAAAATGATTGGATAATCAGCTGTTCTATAAAATATTGCATGTATCCTAAGCTCAATGTTTTTGGAAAAGTACTCCCTCTACTCCCCTCGCCCTACTCAGCTGTTTTTGGCCATTTGTCAACTTATGTGGCGTGACTTATACTTAACTTTTCAACTTACATGTTAAATACTTATAGCATTTTAGTTTTTATCTAACTATGCCTAGCTTATCTTTAAAATGTTATGAGATTATTCCTCAGTACAAGGTCGCCACCGACCCCGCCATCCCCTAGCAGATGAGTCGCCGGGTCGTGCGCCGCCCGCGGGCTGCCTGCGGTTGATCCTCGCCACGCAGAGATGACTCCTAATTTCCGCTTCTCGGTTTGTCGCCCTTTAATCTGCGGAAATCAACCCAAGGAGTCTTCTGTGTTCTAAAAGTTTGCGTTGACAAAGGTGCGACCCAAAGTGCCGGGGACTTGAGCGCACAACTTTGGTTATATATTTGAAAAACTGGTATAATACTGGATATGATAGATACTACGTAATCAATAATCTCTCATCAAAATTTAGTTAATTTCTTCACCTCTTACCATGACCACAATAATAAAACAGAACTTCAGGAAGAGGCTACCGTAATTGAGAGATGGTTTTTATATGTCCTAAAATCTTCGTAGATAGCCTATTTGAACTCATTTAAAACATTAATAATAAACCATAGACAAAAAGTAATTAATGTAAAGTTTTATAAAATCTGTAAATGAAGATAATTTTTTATTCGTTAGTAGTGTCAAATTGTTGGTGCTGGCTCAGTTCAAGGTCACCTGAGGGATGACGTCATCGAGGTCAATGACCTCACCAATGACGTCATCGATGACGTCATCGATTGCGTCATCGATGACGTCATCACCAATGACGTCATTTCGATGACGTCACACCCATGACGTCACAGAAATGACGTGCTGATGACGTCATCACCCCTTACGTCATCAAAATGACGTCACCGACGCCACTGAGGTCAAGGTCACGCCGAAACTTAAAATTTTTTGGCACTTTTGCCGTTTCTCGCACTACGATCCGAGTTTCAGTCAGAGTCCCCGTGACCTTGACCACTTGGAGCGAATTTTCGACGAGAAACGGCAAAAGTGCCAAGTTAAACTCGAGTTTCTGACATGACTCTGCCTAAATGGGCAATCGGTTATTCCTCAGGTGACCTTGAACCAGCACAACACCAACAATTTGATATTACTGTGACCTTGAAAACCTAACAATGGAGCGCCGACACCGATGCGCACCCCACGACAGCCACCGAGTGACTGACTGTCAGGCTCTGTGTATGCTAGGTATATCGGCTTGAGAGACTAAGACTCTAAACTGTCAGGAATGGGAGTAACTAACTGAATTTTGCAAGGAAAAGTCATTTCATCCAATATTTTAAACAAATCCTCATCAGTAAAACTGACATTAGTCTGTTTTGTATAAAACTTAGGGTGTCCGCGCAACAGTTTGCGCCACTTAGCTAAAGTTGAAACTCTCTTAACTTTGAGTGGTGGACAGTGAGCAACTAATAAAGTCTTAACACGGCTAAGTTTCTTACCTAAAGTGTCCTGCGACATGGCTTCACCTCACAAAAGTCCGCACAATACTGAGAGACTGCTTGTAGCGCATGAGTCAAGGGAAAAGAGGTGGGGAGTAGTGTGTTTTGGTTACTTCTGGCCCGGAAGTGACGTCACCGGAAGCCACATGCCACGGCACGTGGCTTCCGGTGGGCCAGAAGTGGGGACAATAGATGTCGGGGTGGAGATGGCGAGAGCGTCGGCGGTCGGTTGAGCGAAGAGTGCGCATAAAATAGAAGTTAGTTCAAAATTGAAATTCGACGGTGTTAATAAAAACTCTAATAGTTGAACGAAACTAGAAGTTAGTGTAAAACTGAAATTCAACAATCGGGGTGTTGAACTAAATATGCGCATAAATTAAAAGTTGGTTCAAAACTGAAATTCAACGATCGGGAGTTGAACTAAATTAGCGCATAAATTAACCGGGGTTGAAGTAAAACTTCGCATAAATTAAAAATTAGTTCAAAATTGTAATTCGACGGTGTTAATAAAAACTCTAACAGTTGAACGAAAATAAAAGTCAGTTCAAACAAAGCGCAGTCATAACAAGAGAGAGAGAGAGAGAAGGTAAATAGAAGTGTTAAGTTCCGCGGATAGAACGAGAATGAAGAATGAAACATGACGCGTCGAAATATATGCGTGACTGTAGATGTCAGATGGTGAATTAATCAATGGGGGGAGTGGAGATGGCGCTCGGTTGAACTAAAATTGCGCATAAATTAAAAGTTGGTTCAAAACTGAAATTCAACAATTGGGAGTTGAACTAAAATTGCGCATAAATTAACCGGGGTTGAAGTAAAACTAATATATGTTAGTAAAAGTAATATATGTTGTGTCTGCAAAAGTTTCAATTTCAAACATTGCGTATCCATCACAAGAAGTATGTTAGACGTGTAGAAGTGAGAACAAGACAGATGAATAAGATATAACGTCGAGCACGCGAAGGTGATTCAAACAGGACGACATGTGCTAATGTAAATGAAAGTTCAGGTTAGTAGCAATTAGACTTGTATAATGAAGTTGGCGAAACGTATATGTAATGAGTAGGAAGGATGCGAACAACTCAAATGCGAGTTAATTAATGGTCGCGGCGCGATGAACAATCTCCTTTTTATAACGGCTATCGCGTGGGAAGATCAGTTCCGCATGAGCGCCCAAGTGGAACCTCCCGTGTTCACTCAAGCGGAACCCCCCCCCCCCCCCCCCGACTAATGAAGCGGAACCCCCCCCCCCCCGGTGACTAATCAAGCGGAACCCCCCCCCCCCCCCCCCGGTGACTAATCAAGCGGAACCCCCCCCCCCCCCCCCCCGGTGTTCACTCAAGCGGAACCCCGCCGGGTCGATGACCGGTCAATGGTCGGTCACGACCGGTTGCTAACCCCATCTAATTACCACACTTCACATCCCATGCCAGCCATGAATTACTATTGTTTGAATGAAACAGAATTAAACATGGCAGCCACCATGGAAAATTCTAACCTCAAACCTTGATTTTACGTCACTGCGCATGCGCCGCTCCCACTCCTTCGTTTATTTTATGCTGCTATAACTTGTACTGGAGTGAGCCAACTCCACGCTACGGCGCCTAGTCCTGTATTACTCACTTTAACGCTACTGCGAATGCGCCTAGTCTGTATTACTCACTTTAGCGCTGCTGCGAATGCAACGAGTTCTCCGGATCGGAATCACTCCTCGCTATTGCGCATGCGCCGAGTCCTGTATTACTTTATTTAGCTCTACTGTGCACGGAAAGTTCTAACCTCAAACCTTGGATTTTACGTCGCTGCGCATGCGCCACCCCCACTCCTTCGTTTCATTTTTACACTGCTGCGAACTGGAGTGGATTGAAGACCGTACTGGAGTGAAATGAGTCCCCCACCACTGCATTAATTACTCCCACCACTCGAAAATCCGAGGAGCGATACGAGCCCAATTTTCGCGTCAGTCGTCAACGAATTTTCATAGCGAAAAGTCGTTGACGACTCGGTAAGAGGTTCAAATATATAGTAGGCCTATATATATTTGAACTTCTTATACTACGTTGCGTTCTTTAATGCAATGTGGTATGTGTGTGTGTGTGTGTGTAAATATTAGTTGTAAGTTGCACTTAATTTTAGAATTAATTTGCGCATTGCGATGTTAGTTATAAGTTGTGTTTAGCGTTAAGGTGTATTAATTTTAAGAGGTGTTTAGCATTAAGGTGTATTAATTTTAAGAATAATTATGGTATTTGGTTGTGTTGAATTATTTGATATTTAATAATGATGTGTTGTTAATTTTAAGTGTTGGTATTTATAATTAATGTTGTTGTTTTGCCTTTCAGCTAGATGATAGGGGGTAGATTAACTGTAAATTCAGAAGTTCCGTTGAACTTCACTTAGAAGGGGTGGGACATCCGCAAATTGCGGACTAGGTTTTTGCATTTTGTTTAGGAATATGATGGGTGGGATTAGTTGGGTGGGTGTTAGAGTTGCGTTTCTGCATTAGGTGTTCCAGTTTCCCTTCGAATTCACGGTTACGGATGGACCCGGACCGGCCCGTTACGGATGGACCCGGACGGGCCAAACAAAATTGCGTCGATGTCCCTCGCAGAACGTAACTAGTGGGTTGGGAGTGGGAACCGTTAGGCAAACAGGGTGGTGGGAACAGTTACTACTGTTCCCATCACCTTGGTTCTTTATAAGTCTTGAATGACCTTGAACCACTTTCGGAAGGGTCAATGAGACTCAAAGTCTCGTGACCTACTTTTCTGAGGTCGTTGTACAGTTATATGGCCTCTCTGACTTGCATTGTTTGCCGGTGTAGCTTCATATAGCGTGCAAAGAATGGTTCCTAATGAAATCTCATCAGCATTCAAAGACAGAGACTGTTGTTTTGCAAGTTAATTAGTCTTGAAATAATGAAGTAGGAAACGTATATGTAATGAGTAGGAAAGATGTGAACACCGCAAATGCGAGTTAATTAGTGGTCGCGGCGTGATGAACATTTGTCTTCATTATCACACAACGACTATCTCGTGAGAAGATCGGTTCCGCATGAGCGCCCAAGTGGACCCCCCGTGTTCACTCAAGCGGAACCCCCCCCCCCCCCCCCCGTGACTAATCAAGCGGAACCCCCCCCCCCCCCCCCCACAATTAAAATGGCCATAACTCGATAATGGTTTGACCGATTACGACAAGCGATACATCATTGAAAACGTCTATGTAAGACGAACATTTTATTCCCCCCCCCCCCCCCCCCGAAAATTCAAATGTTCATAACTCGATAATGGTTTGATCGATTACGACAAGCGATACATCATTGAAAACGTCTATGTAAGACGAACATTTAAGTAAAAGAAGAATTTGGTTATCTTATTCGAGTTAAAAGTTATGCGAATTATTTAAAATAAATACCCCCTCTTCTTCCTTTCCCCCCACCTCCAGGATCAATAATTGGTCACGGTCAGCTGTTACCCCTCTCATTAGCATACCGTTATAAAAGTGGAGCAAGCGTTGTTCACTCCTCATTCCGCTTCTACACGCCACTCTTGTTGTTTCGTCTCTGCCCTTTACAATATTACTTGTTTTAAAAATGCCTCCTCGTCTTAGTGAAAATTTCAGTTCTTCCGAAATTTCTGATGTTTTCGAACAACCTGAAGACACTTTAAATAACGACAGTGACAGTGAAGATGATGATGAAGATGATTATTATAGCGTTAAAATTAGTGAAGAACTGAAAGTTATAGCAATTGATCCACAATTCCCATTCGATACTATAGAAAAATTCATGTCTGAAGCTCATAAATGGTTGGATTCAGGATCTTACGTACGAATCGGCTCTTTTATATTGTATGATGATTGTAATTCTTTTCTTATAACACCAAATGATAGAGACCGCATGCGGCAGTGGGCTCAAAAAATGAAGGAGTGCTACGAACAAGGTGTGGATGTTGGCGGCTATTTTACAGCGCAAGCGGTTTAATAACCAAATTACCCTTCCCCCACCCACCCCTCATTTGCATACTGTTATAAAAGCGGAGCGAGCGTTGGTCACTCCTTCATTTTGCTTCTACATGCCGCTCTTGTTGTTTCGTCTCTGCTGTTTACAATTTTACCTGCTTCAAAATGCCTCCTCATGTAAATGACCATCTTAATTCTTCCGAAATTTCCGATGTTTTTCTACAACCTGAAGACATTTTAAATAATGATAGTGAGAGTGAAGATGATGATGTTGATGATGTTGATGATGTTGATGATGTTGATGATGATCATGAATATCCCGTTAATCTTAATGAAGAATGTGAAGTTATAGAAATTAATCCAGATTATCCATTTCATACAATAAAAAAGTTTATCATTGAAGCTCATAAATGGTTGAACAGAGGATGTTGTGTACAAATTTGCTCCTTTATATTGTATGATAATAGTGATACTTTCCTTGTGACACCAAATGATAGAGACCGCATGCAGCAGTGGGCGCAAACAATGAAGGAGTGCTACGAACAAGGTGTGGATGTTGGCGGCTATTTTGAAGCGCAAGTAGTTTAATAACCAAATTACCCTTCCCCCACCCTGCACCTTATCCCTTCCCAATCCTTATTCCTTCCCCCTCCCCATTTTTTAAAACTCATAAAAGGCGGGCTATGAACCTCCAGGTTTCTAGTCTGTACTTGCACCTTGTGCCGTCAAGATGCTTACCACTTTGTCTTTTAGTAGTATTACAGGCACTGAGCATAAATTCTATAGAAAATTTTGTTCTCTACTTGATAAACCGCAAAAACTACCTCCAAATACTTTCACCTACAAGCTACCTCTGATGGACAAGGATGATGTAAGCAAAATACCATTAGTTCAAGCGAAATTTCTGGAAGAAAAAAATCTTGTTTATGTAAGAGAAGTGTATCATAATGAATATTCAAAAAGATTGGCTTACGAATTCATTAAGGAACATGCAGGACGTGAAAAAGAACAGTATCCAGGACCATTTTATTTATATCTTTTTGAGAATGGAGCTAGTGTAACGGTAGAAATAAGTATCAAATTAATGTAATTCTCCCTACCAAATTTGTGGGTTGAGGGTTTGAAGTAGATTTGCGCATAAATTAAAAGTTAGTTCAAAACTGAAATTCAACAATTGTTGGTCGAACTAAATTTGCGCATAAATTAACTGGGGTTGAATTAAAAGTTCGCATATCTTCCTATCAAGTTTATGAAGTTAGAATTTTGTTTTGCTGTAAAGTTATTGAAATAGTATTTGTATAAGGAAAATTCATATTGAAATACATGTTGTAATTTAGTCGTAGAGATGTGTACTGTACGAAAGCTGGATTTATAGTGAGTCGGCGCGACAAATAAACTTGTATTTATGCAGATTGTTAAAATGGAATAAAGAGATGATAGTAGCAAAACGCTCGAAGTAGAAAGTGTGAATAATGTTATATAAAGAAATAATAGTTAAACAAGGAAAATATTGAAAATTCAAACTAGTATTAAAAAAATATGAACGGACAATCAATTTTGTAGAAGGTTAATATTTTGTTGAAAACGTTTGATTTTCTTGGATAGTGAAGAAGAAGAAGAAGATGAAATAGTGGTAGGGGGACCGTTATAAAAGGAGGAATGTGAGAGCCCATTTCATTTCTCTGCGAAACTTCGAAGAGTAAACATCTCAACATGTATCATTGCGATAAATGTTCGGAATCGTTTCACGATGAAATTCTATTAGACTGTCATAAAGAACTAATTCACAACAACGCAGAAGAAAAACAAGAAGAACAAGAAGAACAAGAAGAACAAGAAGAACAAGAAGAACAAGAAGAACAAGAAGAAATAACAGCAACATCTTCAACTACTTTACCGAATCTACAAGTATTTGCTTTACCCGGTAAGGTAGTAATGCATCATAAGATTCAAAATGAAAACTTGAACTTAGAAGAATTTATTAGAGAAGCAAAACCAATCGTAAGTAAAACTTTAAAAGAAGAATTGAAAAGATTGAACTTTCTTAAATTTAGTTTACTACTAGAAGCTATGTTTATAAATGTACAAGAAGAATTATCACCAAGAGGATTCATAACAAAAAACCGAACCATCATGGAAAGTTCAAACATTGATTCAATAGTAGAGAACTGTATAGAAGAAATATTAACCAAAATTCAGGAACATGAAGGAAGAGGATCCGGATGGAGTCTTTCAAGTCTTGAAGGATTAGATATAAGAGTTCAAAAACACGGATATGGACTAAGGGGATCTAGTTACATTCCTTTGCCTAAAAGTATTGAAGATACAAAATCTTGTATTAATGTTAGAAATGCAGACAATGAATGTTTTCGTTATGCAATGACAGCTAAATTTGTACCAAATAATGCGTATAGACCTGACCGGGAATATGAAAATCAAAGAAATAAGTACAATTTTCAAGGAATAACTTATCCTGTATCACTAGAAGATATATCAAAATTTGAGAAGAAAAATCCCGGTACTTCTATCAATGTTTTTGCATTAGATAGTTCAAACAAAGTGTATCCTTTACGTATTGCAAAAGAAGAACTACCAGATCATACGGATTTACTACTATTAACACGAGGAGATGTGTCTCACTATGTGTACATAAAGCAATTCGATCGTCTTGTTAACAAGCAACTTTCAAAAAATAGAAACAAAAAGTTGATTTGCAAGAGATGTTTTAATTTTCAACGAGAAGGAAGACAAGGAAGAGAATGGTTACAAGAGCACAAAAGATTATGTAACAATAATTATGAAGCAAAGATTAATTTACCTGCAGAAAACAGAGCATTCGTTTCATTTGAAAAAGTTCATCATCAATACCGTATCCCTTTAGTTGTGTATGCGGATTTTGAATCAACACTTGTTCCAGTTGAAGAAGAAAATTGCGAAGCAAGAAAAAGTGTAAAGTATCAAATGCACAAACCAAACAGTTTTTGTTTAATGGTCAAATCAACATTATCAGAAGAACATTTAAACAGATATGGATTAACTTCAGAACCTCTAGTATATCGTGGTGAAAATGCGGAAAAAATATTTCTTGATCACCTATATTCAATAGCTGGAAATACACAAAGATTATATACAAATATTGTACCAATGAAACCGATGGACGAAGAAGAAGAAATTCAACATGAAAATGCAACTCGATGTTTTTTGTGCAAAAATGATTTTACTATTGAGAATTATAAAATTAAAGATCACGACCACCTCACAGGTTATTACAGGGGTGCTGCTTGTAATAAATGCAACTTGAGCTATCGTTTACCACTATTTATTCCTGTGGTTCTGCATAACCTCAGTGGGTACGACGCTCATTTTATAATACCCGAATTAGGAAGAGACGACGGTAAAATCGATGTGTTAGCTGAAACTTCAGAAAAGTTCATAAGTTTTTCCAAAGAAGTTGGAAACCTCAAATTAAGATTCTTGGACTCCTACCGATTTATGCCGTCAAGTTTGTCCAAACTTTCTGAAAACCTAAGGAAACAAGATTTAATCGAAACGAAGAAGATTGTAAACAACGACAAACTGGATCTGGTACTTCGAAAAGGTGTTTTTCCATATGATTACATAGACAGTTTAGAAAGATTTAATGAAACATCATTACCTCCAAAAGAAGAATTTAAAAGTAAACTTTTCGACATGGATATATCTCAAGATGATTATAATCACGCATGCAAAGTATGGAACGAATTAGGATTTAGAACATTGGGAGAATATTCAGATTTTTATGTTAAACTAGATGTGACTTTATTATGTGATGTGATGGAAGAATTTAGAAATACGTGTTTTGCAGCATATGAATTGGACCCTCTTCATTCGTACACTTCGCCTGGACTAGCGTGGCAAGCCATGTTGAAAGAGACAAATTGTAAAATACAACTTCTTACAGATATAGATATGGTTTTGATGTTAGAGTCAGGAGTTCGCGGAGGATTGACGCAAAGTGTAACACGACATGTCAGGGCAAACAACAAGTATTTGCCCGATTATGATGCATCAAAACCAACAACATTCCTGGGTTATTTCGATGCAAATAACTTATACGGATGGGCAATGTCGAATCCCCTTCCATATGATAATTTCAAATGGATAGATCCTGAATCAATAGGAAACATAATGGATATACCGAAGCATGGTGAAACAGGTTATATTTTTGACGTCGACTTTGAATATCCCGAACATCTTCACGATCAACATTATGATTTACCACTGCTTCCGAAGACCGAAATTTCTCCAACTGGAAGATGGCCGAAATTAATGATGACTTTAACCGACAAGTCTCGGTATGTTGGACACTACTGGATGATACAACAGGCCTTAGACTTGGGATTGAGAATTACAAAAATTAATCGAGTATTACAATTCTCTCAATCTTGTTGGTTAAAACCGTACATTGACAACAACACAAGAAGAAGAGCTGCTGCTACATCAAGTTTTCAAAAAGACTTTTTCAAACTAATGAACAACGCAATATTTGGCAAGACTTTGGAAAACAAAAGGAAACATAAGGATATAAAATTGGTAACTGATCCAGTAAAATTACAGAAATTAGTGCAACAACCAAACTTTGGTACATCTGTAATTATTAATGAAAATCTAGTTCTTATTTCCATGAACAAGAAGTCAGTTACAATGGATCGTCCTTTGTATCTTGGAATGTCAATCTTGGATATTTCTAAAACACACATGTACGAGTTTCATTATAAGAAGATGGTTAACTATTATGGAAGAGAGAACATTGGTATTGCATATATGGATACGGATGCTCTAATTTACTGGATTAAAACAAATGACATGTACGAAGATCTACGCACTTTTATGTATAAAGATGATTTCGACTTTTCCGATTATCCCAAGGACCATCCAAATTACGACTACGACAGAAACAAAAAAGTATTGGGAAAATTTAAAGATGAAACAAATGGTGTGCCGATGATGGAAATTGTAGCATTAATGTCCAAACTATATTCATTTCAACTGTACATAAGCAAAAGGAACGAATATCAAGTCACGAAGAAAGCCAAAGGAATAAAAACCTCTTTCCTGAAGAAGAACGTACAGTTTGAACATTATAAAAGATGTTTGTTTGAAAATGTTGAAACAACTGCAACATTTAACACCATAAGAAGCTTCAACCATCGTCTTTTCAGTGTGAAGCAAACCAAATCGGCATTGAGCTATAAGGATGACAAGAGATACATCCTTGAAGACAACATAAGAACTCTGCCATTTGGACATTACTCTCTAAACCCTATCGACCAGTAAACCTATTCTTCGTCCTCTACCTTCTTCCTTTTTTCCTTTCCGTAAAGAAGAGGGGACATGGCAAGCCCAATGCCATGTTCCCTCTTTTTTACACTAATATGAAATGGCCTTGACCTATATTCAAACTATATAAAAGAGAAAGAACTGTTGTACGGATCAGTATTTTTACAAGCGATGTGCAAGCAACACCTGAAGATGGAAAGTGTGAAGGACAAGATTGTAAATGAACTACATAAACCAGCAAGAAGAAGATTTCCAAGAAGAAGTACAATTATTAAGGGAATGAATGATCTGTATCAAGCTGATCTCATTGAAATGATACCGCACAGTAAATTAAACAAAGGTTTCAAATATATTTTAACAATTATAGACTGTTTTACTAAAATAGCTGACGCTTTACCATTGAAGGATAAGACTGGTAAAAGTGTTACAAAAGCTATGGAAACAACGATACAAAGAAATAAATTCAAAATCAAACATCTACAGACCGATGATGGAAAAGAATATTTTAATAAAGACTTTGGAGCTTTAATGAAGAAATATCAAATAAATCATTATTCTACAAATTCTGAAGTTAAAGCTTCAATAATTGAAAGATTCAATAGAACATTAAAAGGAGCGATGTACAAACAATTTTCAAAACGAGGATCATACGTGTGGTATGACATATTACCACAACTTATAAAAGAGTATAACAACAAATATCATCGTACCATCGGAATGAAACCTATCCAGGTAAACAGCGCTAATGCTAAGGTTGTATTACAACGCATCAGAAATAATACAACACCTAAATTGGAAAAGTTACAACCAAAAAAGTTTAAAGTCAACGATAAAGTTCGTATAAGCAAATACAAAGGTGTATTTAGTAAAAGATATCTACCAAATTGGACTAATGAAGTATTTACAGTTTATAAAGTGCAACCAACTATACCTGAAACCTACTTATTAAAGGATAACAAGGGTGAATTACTTCAAGGTGGATTCTACGGACATGAATTGTTGAAATCAACAGTCGGTGATGTATATCTTGTTGAAAAGGTTTTACAAAGGAAAAAGGATATGGTTAAAGTCCGGTGGTTAGGATTCGATAAAAGTGAAGACTCTTGGATTCCTTCAAAAGACCTGGTATAGTAACTTAATAGCTCATTGTGTGTTTAACCTTGACACAAGATGGAGATTGTGCAACAAAAAAATCGATTTAATATCAATAATATTGATGAATTGACGGTCGACAATGATAAGTTAAATCATGGTAAACATGGTGAATTACTACCAAATACAATAAGATGTTTAATAACTGGTCCTTCAAATTGTGGAAAAACAAATGTTGTTTTTAACCTTATAACTAATCCTAAAGGATTGCGCTTTAACAATATATACATTTTTTCAAAATCATTGCAACAACCAAAATATCAATTATTGGATAAAGTACTTGCAAGTGTACCTGAAGTGCATTTCTACAAGTTTAATGCCAGTGAAACAATTATGCAACCAAATGAAGCAAAACCATTTTCTATTTTTATTTTTGACGATGTGTCTTGTGAAAATCACGACACTATAAGGAATTACTTCGCTATGGGAAGACATCATAATATCGATAGCATTTATATTGGTCAAACATACAGTAAGATTCCAAAACAACTCATAAGAGACAATGCAAATATGTTGATCATCTTCAAGCAAGATGAAACAAATTTAAAGCATATATACAATGATCATGTAAATGCGGATATGCCATTTGAGAAATTTAAAGAAATGTGTGGCAAAGCATGGAATGAGAAATATGGCTTTCTCGTTATTATGAAGGAAGAAGATATTAAAAATGGTAGATATCGTATAGGGTTGGATAAATTTGTATTTATGCGTTGAACTACCGATGCTACATCTAGTTACACGTTGAACTTCACAGTGTAAACATGGTGAATCAAGAAAAACTATTAAAAGAAATAAAATCACTCAGTGATTCTATTAGGATGAAGAATCGTGCATTGAGGATGGGTTTAAGTGAAAGAGAAGAATTTCTAGAGACTACATTTAAACCTATTACGGAACCTTTAAAACAGATATCAGAAACTATTGGTAAACCTCGTTATGAAGGAGATGTTTTACTACCAGTTTCTAAACAAGAAGTACAAGCATTAAAAAAAGAAGAAGATGATGATTCATATACAAGTGCTAGTGAGCAAGAAGAAACAAAAGAAGAAGAAGAACCAATTGTTGAAAAGGAAGAAGAACAGCCAATACCTGAAGCTGAACAATCTATTCCAAATTTAACTCAATTGAGTAGCGATATATTACAACATGGACCTCTTGGAAGAAAATATATAATGAAAATGCTACACGACATGAAATCAAACCCGAATTTGAGTAGATCACACGTATACGGAGCAAGAATTGATGGAAATGAATTAAAGATCGGCGATTCAAAGCTTGAAATAACACAAGACGATTACATCATTATTGGTGAGCATAAATATAAAGGAACAAAAGGACTTTATGAATTAATTTTTAAAAACATACCACTAAGATATTCATCCAAAGATTTAAGTGTTTTTAAGGAAATTCTACAAAATACTAACGCTCATAAAAGAAACTACTTAAAGGATGCAATGATTAATCGTTCACGTGCAACAAAATATAACATTGTTATAAAAAAGTTGTTTCCTCCACGAAAATTGCCAACATTACGTACTGCACCAGCGGTGAGACAACCACTGAAAAGAAAATCTTTATCACTTATGGATTTATCACTTCTTGAACAACATGGTAAAAAGAGTAAAGGAGATACTTCAACATCTGGCAAAGGATTGATGAAAAATCTATACAATACGAATGTGATTTACTACAACGACATCAATAAATTGGTTGATAGAATGAGACTATTGCATGAAGCCATGGAAGCCGGTCATACAGGTTTAAATAATGAATGGGTAGCTCTGATTGACGAACTCAGGAATCGCGGCATAATCGTATAATTGTCCGCGGATATATAAGAGTTGCAGGCGTATAATGTGTCAGTTCTAACATGAGCGTCGACAAGTTCGGACGATACTCCGCGTTAGGAGTGCAAGTTGGAGAAAACAGAAAAAGAAGTGGATTACCGCAAACACCCGAAGGTGACTATAACATAAATAATAAACGTTTAAAGTTTGTTAAGGATCCAGAAGAAGATGGAGATGCAACAAATTTAAAAACAGTAAAGGAGGAAACATCTACAAGTTTAAAACTCGACAACAACCAACTGTATGATGCAAAATCTCACAGGGTTATTAATGTTGCAAAACCAGTCAACAATGGAGATGTTGTTAATAAAGGCTATTTTCTATCTGCGATGGAATACGCTTTACTGTTGGAAAAGACTAAAAGTGGAAAAAAGTACAATGCTTTAAATTATAAAATAACTAATGTAGCAGATCCAACCGAGGATACAGATACAATCAATAAGCGTTATTTGCATTCTGTAATACCAGAAAAGAAAAAAGATGGATTTTCCTTCTATAAATATACTATAAACGATATTGGATATCCTAAAGAAGAAAGTGATGGTGTTAATATAAAATACATTAAAGATAATTGTATTTTATATAATGGTGCTGTTATTGATTGTCATGGAAAAGTGTTGTCCAATCTGAAAGATGGTTCAACTCCATCGGATGCTGCTACCGTGAGACAAATGAATGAAAGCTTGAAGAAAGGAACATCCGCTTTTGTTAAACAAAATCAGGTGGTGTCAAAGAAAGGTGATGAGTTTATGCAAGGAAGTGAAAAGTTTACCTTACTACAACTACAAAATGACAAGTGGGATGGAAAAAATAAAAGATTGTCAAATATAAGTTTAGGCACGGAAGAACATGATGCTGTTATTTTAACACAAGTACCACAACTATCAGCTACTGGTGTTAATTTTATATGTAAAGGTAAACGATTAACCCAAGTTAAATCTGGTAAAGATGATCAGGATTGTGCTGTTGTAAAACAAACTATAATTTTAGATAAAATAAATAACGTATATGATGGAAAAAATAGAAGAATATCTAACATATCAGCAGGAATAGCTCCGAATGATGTTGCTACTATTAATCAAGTTATAGCGACCTCTAAAAAGGATCCATCGGTGTATACATGTAATGGTAAACGTATCACAAATCTTGATAATCCTACATATGACAAAGATGCTACTAATATCGAGTATGTAACGAATCTTGTAGGTAATGTAGTTATTGATATGCATAATCATTTGATTAATACATCGATGAAACACAATAAAATCGAAGATTCTCAGAGAAACCAATGGATTAAAGATGAAATCATTGATAAATACTAGTAAAACTTATGAATATTTAAGTATGGAATACACAAAAAAGGATTCATTATCATAAAGTATTTCATAGAGTGAAGACGTTGGTTACATAAAACAACATAATGAAGACCGTATCGCTCAGTCGTCGTCAAGACAGCGGCAAGAGAGGACGTGGTTTAACATCAGCTGCATTATCCCTGCTCAGACGGATTCCAATTGGTGCTGTTGTGAATCGAACGATAGACGCTTTACCATACGAATTACATCTGCCCGGAGGTTATCAATATTGTGGACCTGGAACTAAGTTGGCAAAACGTTTAGCAAGAGGAGATCCTGGAATTAATAAATTAGATCAAGCTTGCAAAGAACACGATATAGCATATTCAAAGTATAAAGATTCAACAAATAGATCAATAGCGGATAAAATTCTAGCGGAAAAAGCTTGGCAAAGAGTAAAATCAAGTGACGCAAATATTGCAGAAAAAGCAGCGGCTTGGGCAGTAACTACAGCCATGAAGACCAAAGCAAAGTTAGGTGCTGGAAGACGTCGCAGAGGAAGACCTGCAAAAAGAAGCGCTCCCAAAAGAGGTGGAAACATTAAAAAAGGACATCGTAGAACTCGTAAGGCAAATGTAAAGAAGACTTCTGTTTGGCAAATGGTAAAAAACGGAGCAGGTTTATATCTAAGACCATACCGTGTGTACTAAATAAAAAGAATCAATTGCTAATTCCAAATAAAGCCTTAACAAATCATCAGTTAAATGATTATGTAAAATGTTTGAAAATACCATTTTTTCGAGGAGTTTTTATGAAAGATGCATTACCAACTAAAATATGGGAAAATGAAACTGGAATAGTAAATTTGGATTCCACCTATGGTCCAGGCACTCATTGGGTATGCTATAAAAAGCTCGGACAAACCGTTTACTACTTTGACAGTTTTGGCAATCTACCACCGCCAAAAGAACTGCAACATTATTTTCGAAACTCCAAAAACATTTTTTACAATTACAAAAGAGAACAGCCTAACAATACTGAAATATGTGGGCATTTATGTTTGGAGTTTCTAGCGAAGAGTGTCAGTCAGCTTTAAGATGTCATCGTATACAGTGTCACTGAGTGGAAATTCATCCACATTGAAAAGTACGCTGTTCCCAGCATTGCGTCTATCCAAGGAAAGATTATGGGAAGCGGCATTACTTGATTTAACTACCTACAACTCAATTCCCAATGTTACGGAAGGAAAGAACAATTTACTACATTATTATGAAACTAAGGATGCTTCAGGAAAATACTCAGAATTGAAAATAATTACATTTCCTACTGGAGCTTATGAAATCGATGATATAAACCAATTACTACAAAAACAACTCGGAGAAGAAAAGATCACCGTTAAAGGAAACAATAATACTTTAAAAGCAGAAATAACTTCAAAATATTATATCGATGTCAGCTTGGAAAACTCCATTGGCAGTTTACTTGGATTTACAGATACAAAAAAGAAAATCTTAACTCCTGGAACTACTCATTCAGGTGATACAACTGTTACAATATTGAAAGTCAATAGTATCGATGTAACATGTAATATTATACACGGATCGTATAGAGAAGGAGTGAATCAGCATATTTTACATACATTTTATCCAACTGTGGCTCCCGGTTTTAAAATTGTTGAGAAGCCACAAAACTTGATATACCTACCGTTAAACACCAGTTTCATTTCAGACATCGTACTGAACATATTGGATCAAGACGGTGTTAGTGTTGACTTTAGAGGAGAAACGATAACTATACGGATACACATTAGAGCGGCAACATAAAAGTCGACATGGGATTATCATTTAAACCGCAACGGAAGAGTCGGGAGCTCAGTAGCTCCTCGACATTGGAAGAGTTAACATCGGACAACATTCGTTTTCTACAGAAGATTGGATTGAAACTTAACAACGATGGATATCCTGGATATATCTCAAGGACCGACATTCGACGAAACACTATGGGAGAAGGAATATCACACGCACAACCCTTACACTTCATCAAAATTAAACAATAACGATGAAATAAGGATTCCCATTCAACAACAAGATATTTACACATTACCGTGTGAAAGTTATTTATACATTGAAGGACGGGTATTAAAATTGGATGGAAAAACTGCTTCAACAGTTCCTTTTATAAATAACCCGATGGCATATCTTTTTGATGAAATAAGATATGAGATATCAGGGGTGACAGTTGATTCGACAAAAAAGGTTGGTATAACAACGACATTGAAAGGATTAACATCATTAACACCGCATGAGAAGAATTCAATAGTCACCGCCGGATGGGTTGCTCCTGATAAAGACACTATAACACCGAATTCCAACGGTCACTTTGATTTTCATGTACCTTTACGATTGCTTTTGGGATTCGCTGAAGATTACAAACGAGTAATAATAAATGTCAAACAAGAATTGGTATTACTCAGATCTTCAACTAACAAGGACTTGATACTTGCAGACCCTGCAACTACTGAAGATAAACTGGAATGGCAACTACAATTAGATAAAGTTGTTTGGAGAGTACCTCATGTAAGATTGGCCGATGAACATAGAATCCTATTATTGAGAAAGTTAAAATCTGACCGTGATATTGTGATGCCATTCCGAAGTTGGGAATTCCATGAATATCCTACACTACCTCAGACCGAACGACAAACATGGACCGTCAAGACATCAACTTACTTGGAACGAGCAAGGTACATAATACTCGGTTTTCAAACTAAGCGAAAAGATGTTATCACTGCAAATGCCGGTCAATTTGATAACTGTAAAATAAAGAATTGTAAAGTTTTCCTAAACTCTCAATTCTTTCCGTATGACAATTTGAATGTCATGTTCAGCAAAAAACGTTTTTCCATTTTATACGATATGTATGCAAGATTTCAATCGTCATATTATGGAAAGACTAATACTCCACTATTATCACCTGACCAATATTATTCCAAGGCTCCGATAATTGTAATAGATTGTTCAAAACAAAATGAATCGGTAAAATCATCAAGTGTGGATATAAAAATTGAAATGGAATTTGAAGAACCAGTAGCGGATGGAACTTCAGCATACTGTCTTATTCTACATGATAAAATAGTTACTTACACACCGCTGACCGGAATCGTGAAGAATGTACTTTAAACAGAATTAGTACAACGACTGCAGATTTTTGAGGTTAGAATTATCTGTCTCAATTTTTGAGGTTAGAATTTCGTTTGTGAAAGACAAGTTAAAAACAAACATTTATGTGAGTGTATAAATTTCAAGGATTCGACGAAAAACATAAAAGCGAGAAAATCATGAGTGGAAAATTCATTATATCTTCGACCGTCGTATGGGAAACATCGTTCGCAAGATGAGTTCTACTAACGGAGAAGAAAATACACCTTTAATGGATGAGAATAGTTCAGATATAGAAAAACAAGTTGAACGAGAAATGGACGAGTTCCTCAAGTTTAACAAACATAAGAAGAGAGAAGAAGAAAAAGAAGAAGGAGAAGCTGAAAAAGAAGTAAAAAGAAAAAAGGTTGAAGTTAACATTACAACTAATATTTTAACAGAAGTATTTCTTCGGATTTTCTACCCCATTTCTTCATGCATGACGAAAAGTATTTCAGTTGGAATTTTAAAATCATTGGATTATTCACCGATTGTTATTTTAAATCATGGAAATAAAATGGTTACATTCACTGAAACTTCTTGGGAATCATTTATGAAACATTTACATCTTTTGGAATGCTATTTGAGTAACAACACATTTGGAAGAAGAACAAGATTAAGTTTATTGGAATCAAATATTGAAGTTGATATAGTGAAACATCGTGGAGGACAAATGGTTCGCTTCAGAGATTTAACTAGACATGATGTAAAATTACATTTGACTAAAGAAGAATTTTACACTTTAAGTTGTACTACCGGTCCCGTCACCAGATATTTGAAACAACTAATATTTTCAAGTGCAATAATCAAAGACTATCTAATCGATACATTGGACAGACAACCTTTCGTTCCAATTTTATACGGTCCCGTGGATACTTCAATTTTTAATCGAATACCTCAAGAAGTGGATATGTGGAGACAATTGAACAACTATCACACCAACTTTAATATCGACGAAGAAGCGCAAGAAGTTAAAGAAGAACAATCGTGTTTGTAATACAAGTCAGTTGCTGACGAGACTTCATCATGAACAAACGGGTTTCGTTTTCTAATGCGCCACATATAATGGAAGTTAAAAAAGGTATAATTGAATTTCAAGCTTTTCGAGGAAATGATGGAAATTTTATTATAAAAGAATTAGTAATTTTGGATATGAACACATCTGTAGTTTATCATTACTTATTCAAACCTCCATTACCATTCAATAGACTAACAACTAAAGCGAAAGTTACAAACAAATGGTTGTACAAACATTTTCACAACTTAAGATGGGATGAAGGTTTTATTAATTATAACATGATGCCGCACATTATGAATCATTACTGCAAAGAGTTCAAAACTATCTACACAAGAGGATTGGAAAAAGCTAATTGGATACGATCATTTACAAGCAACGAAGTGATAAATGCAATAATAGATAGAGATTTCCAATGCTACTTCAATGAACTTTGTATTTCATCAAAGAGTTTTAAACATCGAAGGTCACAGTGCGCTTTGAAGAATGCTTACCGCTTAAATAATTTCCTTCAACAGAATGGTGGGGGTAATGTCGGTAATAAAAGTGAGAGCGCTACCATGACGCAGCATGAGTATTACTCGAACCTCCGAAGAGACAACATCTCCGACGGACATTATTATTAATAAGAAGATTAACAATAACATCAAGATGGCATCACAGAACTTTCTTCAAAATTTGGTTGATCAATTCAACGCTCATTCTAAATCAACAATCTTACCGACGAAGAAATGTTCTGAACTAAAAGAAGAAAAACATTACATCATACATACAATCAAGAAGATGGACACTTCAATTGGTGATGCTATTAATTGCACATTGAGCGAGGCGCCGTATACAGTTGGTGACGAACCGAAGTTTCAAATCTTCCTACCGAAACGGTTTGTACAACTTCTACAAAATGAAGATCTTCGAGTTATTCAACCTGGCGCACTCTATTTAGTTTCACACGGACCGAGTGGAAACAACTCAACTGAACTAACTATTCATGTAACACCTACTACTAACTAGTTTGTACATAACATTGTAAATATATGTGTTTGTAATGGTTTCTCAATAAAGATGATATAAAACAAAAAAGAAAAATAAAAGAAGCAACATATTGTTATGTCTTTGTACATAGCAATATGTTGCTTTTTTTAAAAATTCCACGGGATGACCTTGACCCAATTTTGTGTGATAATAAAAGTGAAAATCAACTTGTGAAATTCATCAGTCTACGACTACCTTTCGTACCGTACACATCTCGCTCTCTATAACTAAATACAAAACTTCAACATGTCCTTAAAGGTCAAGTGTGCATCTTACGATACCAACACCATTACGAGTTTTGAACAACTTGAAGATTTAACCAACGAAATGCGAGTTTTACTTACCGGTGGTTATCACTTAACTGTTGATGTTAGTGCTACTAATGTAAGGATGTTTACTAAAACAAAATACTGCGATGATGAAGTATTTCTTTCTACACAACCTACAACATCTTCATCGCCAACTGGTCAACATAACATCAAGTTCCACAAGTACTACCAATGTTAAATAGCTTTTATCAAATAAAACTAAGGAATCACGTGATCAATGTCAAGTTGATAAAAAGGGTGTGATACTTGGATAACTAATCATTCGCTTCCCAACTCTCGCTGCGTCAACACCTATTTTTAAAGATGTTATACAGAATGATGATTGAACTTGATGGAAAGATCTATGGAAAAGATTACAACACCGTTGAACAAATGACAGAAGATTTAGAAATATTAACCCGAGAAGGATATCAAGCTAAATTAATTTTAAAATTTCCTGAAGTACATCCACTATCGACTGAAGAACTTATCGCTATGGCTAAAGCGGAGAGAGAGAAAAAGTCTGAAGAAAACAAACAGGAGGGAGAGAAAAAGTCTGAAGAAAACAAACAGAAACAAACTTCTTAAGTATCAATTTTCCTTACATTAGTAAGGTATAATTTTTTAAAACTTCGTTTGGATGACCTTGAAATTATCCCCACCACTTTTTGTAGTACATAAAACTGACTATTCAACACTGTACACTCTTATTCTTTCACTGGACTCAGCAGCGTCAACATGGAAAAACAAAATTACAAGTACGAACCTCGTTACTGTTGTGAACAACAGTGTACAGATTTAGGACCAATGATGGTGGACGGGTTAGCTTGCACTAAGTGTGAATTTTTCGGATCTTGTTACTGCAAGTGCAAAACAAAACAACTACCGCCACCGGAATTGCGAACTTTCAAATTTTACAAATCAAGATATTTTCATACATGCTGTCCTCAAAGATGTTTCAAATTTCATCCTCTCGATCTAGCTTATTGTCAACGCACCAAGTCTCATCAAGATGATTTTTGTACACATATGATAAAAAGATGTAAATACAGATCAGATTGGTATTCAGATCCTGTTGAACCATCGAATGTGTAATTTCAGTTTTACACTCTTTTTTAAAACTTCAATTGGATGACCTTGAGATTTCCCCCCACCATTGGTTTTTTTTTAGATTCCCCCCACCATAAGTCTTTTAGATTTCTCCCCACCATTAGTTTAAGTTTTGTATCTTATTGAATCCACCTTTGAATTATTTCACTTCCAACATTCTAACTAACAACATGGGAACACCTTTCGTCAGGTTTCAACATATAATAACTGAGAGGGGAGAAATGGAAGAATTGTTTCAAAACTTGCTCGCTATAATGGATAGATATTATATGAGATGGATCAGAATTGATGTTCAATATTTACGTCCTGGTGAATTATCTTCATCATCACAGAGTGAGGAGGACGAGGCAACTACTACAGCTAAGATATTTGAATTAAAAGACGAAGAAGAAGAACTTAGCTTTTTATTTAATCATAAGCTCGCCGTTAAATAAGCCCCCTCCCTTGGCGGCGTTCCTCATTTACTCGCCAACTCTCCAACGATGAACAACTCTCCATTGGCACGGATGAATTCTAGTTTTGAAATAAACTCTAAAGAAGAGTTACAAGCTATTTTTAATATTTTACAAGAACTTGTAGATAATTATACAACTATCAAAATGAATTTGGAAATAACATACGATTGTCCTATTTGTGATAAGGTTGAAAGTTCAGACGAAGACAGTTTACTAAATCTAACTCCTGCACCATCTGACACTACTGACGGTAATAATGAAGAGCAAAATCTATCCCCCGCCACTTCTTTGTAATTCATCTTTCCCCCCACCACTTTTTTATTTAATTAACATTTCTCGCTTTCACTCCTCATTCCGTCTTCGACTTTTAAACTATCAACATAACTTCTTTTAAAATTTCAAACACTAATACAATCATGATGGATATGATGGATGAAGTTCCCTTTGTAACTAGAATGGAAGAGGATAAATTGAAATTGGAAATTAAACGATTGGAAATGGAGCAGGAAAACCAACTCGGAATATTACGTCTCTTCACACTTTTCAAATACATCATCTGGGGACTCTGCGTTTACCTTTTTCTCGTCGTTGGCGTTTGTTTCTACAACTCCATAGTTCATCACAAAAATTCAACCTGTATAGTTCCTGGTATTGCACATTGATTGTATTTGTTTTTACGAATAAAGTTCAAAACTTAAATCTACCTATCCCGCTATCACCGGGTAGTTCAACTCTCAGAACTATTTCCTGTGCTAGCGGGATAGGCTTTTTTAAAACTTACTCGGGATGACCTTGACATACTTTCCGTAACCCAATTATCAAGTTGAATTTCAGTTTTATACTTACTTTTAATTTATGTGCAAATTTAGTTCAACCGAGATCTTCTCACGCGATAACCGTTATAAAAGGAGATTGTTCATCACGCCGCGACCATTAATTAACTCGCATTTGTGTTGTTCGCATCCTTCCTACTCATTACATATACGTTTCGCCAACTTCATTATACAAGTCTAATTGCTACTAACCTGGAGTTTCATTTACATTAGCACGTGTCGTCCTGTTTGAATCACCTTCGCGTGCTCGACGTTATATCTCATTCATCTGTCTTGTTCTGACTTCTACACGTCTGATATACTTCTTGTGATGGATACGCAATGTTTAAAATTGAAACTTTTGCGGACACAACATATATTACGAAGTAATTCCAAACCTTCTGTTTCAAAGATTAAAACTAATTTAACAAAAGTAAGGAAGAAATTAAGTTTTAACCCGTTATACTCTGCTAGAACTTCGCAAGTTAGCGTTGACGATAGTGTTATTCACAACATTTTGCGTTCAATGTTACGTTTCCACAACTTCGAACTTGTTACACCTATCGACTGTGTTCAGCAGGTTTTCATATTTTACCCCCACCCTTCCTTATATAAGCGCGCTCACGACAATTCCTGTTTCATTGTTTTGTACACTCTTCAGCTAACATGAACTAACTTTTAATTTATGCGAAGTTTTACTTCAACCCCGGTTAATTTATGCGCAATTTTAGTTCAACTCCCAATTGTTGAATTTCAGTTTTGAACCAACTTTTAATTTATGCGCAATTTTAGTTCAACCGAGCGCCATCTCCACTCCCCCCATTGATTAATTCACCATCTGACATCTACAGTCACGCATATATTTCGACGCGTCATGTTTCATTCTTCATTCTCGTTCTATCCGCGGAACTTAACACTTCTATTTACCTTCTCTCTCTCTCTCTCTTGTTATGACTGCGCTTTGTTTGAACTGACTTTTATTTTCGTTCAACTGTTAGAGTTTTTATTAACACCGTCGAATTACAATTTTGAACTAATTTTTAATTTATGCGAAGTTTTACTTCAACCCCGGTTAATTTATGCGCTAATTTAGTTCAACTCCCGATCGTTGAATTTCAGTTTTGAACCAACTTTTAATTTATGCGCATATTTAGTTCAACACCCCGATTGTTGAATTTCAGTTTTACACTAACTTCTAGTTTCGTTCAACTATTAGAGTTTTTATTAACACCGTCGAATTTCAATTTTGAACTAACTTCTATTTTATGCGCACTCTTCGCTCAACCGACCGCCGACGCTCTCGCCATCTCCACCCCGACATCTATTGTCCCCACTTCTGGCCCACCGGAAGCCACGTGCCGTGGCATGTGGCTTCCGGTGACGTCACTTCCGGGCCAGAAGTAACCAAAACACACTACTGTGGGGGAAACAGCAGGAGTGGGGGAAGGTCACAGTGGCGGGGGAAGGTGAGGTGGTACGCTGGAGTATCGCATCACTTCACCATGAGCTGTCCTACAGTGAACACACTGTTCTCTTGGCCGGAGTTGGCACTAGAAGAAACATTCCTGTACAGCTTAGGCTGTGAGAGCCGTGGAAGCAAAGTCAAAGTGGAAATTGTGTTAAACTCCAAGATGAAGAGTCTCCTAAATAAACTAATTGTATCCTTGCAATCTCCTATAACTTTAGAGAAATACCACTTTATTAAGCGACACCTTAAACTTTGGCAAAACGAAGCGGAAATGGAAAAGATTACAGTAAAATTAATTTAACTTAAAACCTGGACTGGACACTCATGGCGATACCACGTGGCGTGCAAACGCCACCCTAAACATTACAAGTTAGGTTATTGAGCACCTCTGGTACGATAACTGATGTGCTAGAGTTAAAGTGTGATGACCTTGAGTCAAAACACTGAAATACTACAAGTCGATATCGTCCCAGAGTTAAAGTGTAGTGACCTACATTCAGAACTTGTAAAATTACTTACATATAGAGAGCTAGAGAACAGCGAGACGCACCACATGGAAGCCGGAGACATACTGGCGAAGCGGTGTTGTGCAGCCTAGGGACCCAGTTGTGGTGGGGGTATAGCCAACACTTAGAGTACAAGTGTTGTGGGTGACCTTGACCCACTTAACTTACCTGACCCCCCCCCCCCCGCAAAAAGTGCGAACCCCCCCCCCCCCCCCGACAAAAGTGCCCCCCCCCCCCCGACAAAAAGTGCCCCCCCCCCCGACAAAAAGTGCCCCCCCCCCGACAAAAAGTGCCCCCCCCCCCCCCGACAAAAAGTGCCCCCCCCCCGACAAAAAGTGCCCCCCCCCCGACAAAAAGTGCCCCCCCCCCACCCCCACCCCCACCCCCACCCCCACCCCCACCCCCACCCCCACCCCCACCCCTGATATCCTGGGCGTGGCAGCCCCGGTGGGGATATAAGGGGGCCCAGCCAGAGCCGGCTCGCAGTCCGCTCCCGCGCGTTGAACGTGAACGATCGGGACGGACCGCCATAGGCATCACTAAACATTGAATGGCGCCTTCAGTGTTTAGCGAAGTCTACTCTAACTTTAAGACTTGTATTAGTTGTAAGATATTGCGCTTGCGTTTGGGTATTGCGAATTGTTTTATATGAGAGTGTTTTACTTGTACCTTATGTCTCCTGTGTGTCTTTTATCCTTTGTGTCTTGTTTGTTATATGTGTTTAACATGTATGTGCTTGTTCCAGCATTGACTACGTTGAGCTCAATTGTGTGTTGTAAGTGTGTTATATTTTTCTAAAGTGTATACGCTTGTTTTAGCAATCCCCCCTTGAGCTTTTGCAATGCTCAAAGTAAATCGTAAAGACAGGGAACGGGAGTAGGCCCCCGTGTAAAGTTACTTTTGTATAATTGTTAGGCTCCTCTCATGCATGCTTTAATGCGGCTGAGAAATAGGAGCGTCCGTTTGTACGCCTATATGGGGGTAATAAGCCGATGGCCTCTGCACTCGGACCGAGGACGTAAGCCACTAGGGTGTCCTCAGTTAGTTTCCCTTCTGGAAACTCAAAATTATGTAAATGAAACTTTGTTAGCTATTTGTGTTTTTTTGTCCCCAAGGCCCCCGAACATTCGTGGTTCGCCATGGATGTACGGGGGCCGAAATTTTTTAATGTCCGTGTGGCCTTGACCCACATAGGACTTGTAAAAATTTACTGCATTGCTAAATTAAAAATATTAAAGATAGGGTTACGGGAGTAGGCCCCCGTGTAAAGCCACTTGTTTTATAATTGTTAGGCTCCTCTCATGCATGCTTCAATGCGGCTGAGAAATAGGAGGTGGTCCGTTTGTACGCTTATACGGGGGTAATGAGCCGATGGCCTCTGCACTCGGACCGAGGACGTAAGCCACTAGGGCGTCCTCAGTTTTTTTCAAAATATGTAAATGACATTTCGTTAGCTATTGGAAAAGTTATTAGTTGGAAATGCAGTAAATGTTTACAAGTCTCGCGTGGCGAAGGGTACACGACATTGGATGTTGCCTTGTTGTCATAGTTGGGTCTCTTCGGAGGCTACAGCGATGACAACCCAAGTGCCCCACACCCCCATAGGGGGGTGTGGGGCTTATTTTTTTTTAAAGTTTTTTCGTGACCTTGACCTAAATATAAAAGTTTTCAAAATCTTTAACAGTCAGATCTTACTAACACAGTTTATATATATATAGAGGTCTTTTAAAAGTTAACAGTTAGGTATTAGTAACGCACAAGTTTGGAATTGGGTCTCTTGGGAGGCTTCAGCGATGGCAACATAAATGTCCCAAGTGGGGTTTATTTTTTCAAAAAGTGCGAGCCCCCCCCCCCCTCCCCCCCCCCGACAAAAAGTGCGACACCCCCCCCCCCGACAAAAAGTGCGACCCCCCCCCCACCCCCACCCCCACCCCCACCCCCACCCCCACCCCCACCCCCACCCCCACCCCCACCCCCACCCCCACCCCCACCCCCACCCCCTCCCCCACCCCTGATATCCTGGGCGTGGCAGCCCCGGTGGGGATATAAGGCGGCCCGGCTGCATGCACTTCTCATTCCCGTCCAAGCTCCCGTACGGACAGGTTCTCTCTTGTTCTTGAGATTATTTATAATAACTTCACTTTTTCATTCTCATCTATTCTTCTCATTAAGTCCATTTATTACAATGGGTAAAATGGGCCTTAAACTCAAAAACTACCCGCCAGCTTCAACCTCAACCGACACGACTCAACCTCCATCATCCTCCGCCTCGATCCTGGAATATCTGATGACTGCAAACATCTTGAGCTGCCTGACGATGCCACCACCGCCGCCGCCGCCACCACAGCCCGCCTCCATGCCCAGCCTGTCGCCACTGCCGCCGACAGTGGAAGAGGCCGGTGCACCTCCACCATCGTCAGGAAAACTCAGCGGTCGAGTCCCGGTAGCCTCTCCAGCACTCTCGCTGCTATCGGACTCAGGATCGGAGTCTGCAGTCTTCGAAGAGACGTCCAGGTCGAGGATAACCCCCTACAGCAGAACCCAAAAAATCCTATCCTATACCAAATCACAATGTCCCTCACCCATATCCCCCATGCCATCCACACCAACCAAAGCATCCCGTAAATCCATCTTTTCCCCTGAACTTCCCTCCATAGACCTAACACGCTCTCCTACCCCACCCAAAATTGTTTGCTCCATTCCTTTTGACCAATCTTTGCCTCTTCCACCCCCTTCCACCCCTATTTCTTCTAGCCAGCCTAATTCGGAGAAGCTCCAAAACACTAAGAGTCCAACACAAAAGAAACGTAATCGTGTTAAATGCCCTGCTGGCAAGCGTGATAAATGCGATTATGTTTGGTTTAGCAGAGAGGCTGTGGTTCTTTGTTGTCCGAGTTTTGCTCTTCCAGAAAAAGATCGTTGCCAACGACACTTGAATAAGAAAATCAAAATTCCGACACCAAAGCCCTATAGCCTTAATATTATGCCTGAAAAGTCCAAGTTCAAACACCCCAACAGTCCGCAGAAGCTGAAAATTAATAGGCTCAAGAGGGACAAAAAATATTATTTCATTGTTCAAGCTTATGGAGCATTTAACATAAATGTGCAAATCATTCTAAAAGGTGATGGCCGCCTTCATAGAATGAAAGTACCACCTGCGATGGTACAAAGAGAATTTTTTGTCCCCGGGGCTTATTTAATTCGAAGAAAAGGATGCCGATCTGTTTGGGAAATGGATTAGGACATGGGCTCACTAAAAAGAAAAAGCCAAAATTGTTAGGTTGTGTTGGACAATATTTAAAAGTCTTTTTCCAAATTATTTTTCCAAATTTAGTCTTAACCCTCTTAAAGTAAGGGAGAGGGGTATTATACAAGTCAACTAATAAAAAAAAAAAATACTTGACTTGTATAATACTTTAACCTGGCGGTGATGTAAAGTCACTGGGACAATCTCAAACCGTGTCCTTGAGGGTGAAGACTAAGTTACAAATAAATCATTAACAAATAAAAACTTACCTCCAAACACTTGTAGCTTGCTACAAGTGTTTGGAGGTAAAAATTTTTCAAAGTTTGAATGACCTTGACCCATATAAATTACTTACAACTAATGTTGTGTATCACGTGATACCCCCACTCTAACGCTCTTACTAAGCTTGTATGAGCCGTTCATTTGCTTCAGTCTGTTTCTGTGCTCCGTGGTAAACATGTCACGGTACAATTACAAAGGTGGTGACTTCTTGATAGATCAACACAATGCTTGGGAAGTGCTAAACCAGCATAGAATGGAAGTTGAGTATTGTATAAGACAAGACGGGTCTACATTTTATCTATGTATTATAAACAACCAAACTCATAAGTATGAACACTGGACAAAAATTAATTATAACAACATAGATGAGCTGTTTGCTTGGGTGTTTGAGGTGTGTAAAGTTATTGAAGAAACCAAAATAATGGGTGTGCTAAAGGTATGTAAAACTGATGACCGGGAAGACTAAGCAAAATTTCTTTTAACCCCCCCCCCCCCCCCAGTGTTATCCCCACCACTAAAAATGGGTATATATAGGAGTGGTGATCAACCGTCCTCTCATTCTGCTTTACACCGTTAAGCTGAACACCACCATGTCTGCTATGAACGTCCCAGCCTCTACCTCTGGCCCGGTCGCCTCCAACTCCAGCCCGAGCATTGGACCAATCCGATCGGGGCCTTCGTCAAGAAGTCGTGTCCGATTCTCCGGCTTTGGTCCTGTGAGGAAGGAGTTGCGGAGCAGCGGGGCGTCTCAACCAACCACGACGGATGCATCAACTCAGACTCCACCAAACATCATCGAGTGGTACGACGAAGTGATAGAGCAAAGGGACAGAATGCTAGAGAATACTCGCAGGGAGCTACTTTATGTTAGGAGTAAATGGGAAAAACTGATTAAGAAGTGTGAAAGCCTGTTGGACAGTGATGATAGTGAGGATGAGAGTGGATAGGTGTGTGGGTAAAGACTTGGACTGGGACTTGTGTGTATGTATGAATGTGTGCGTGAATGTGAAATACAGAGCGGGGGATAGATCACTCTGTGGCAATGGACTAACATGCCACTTAGTGATCTATCCCCCGTTCTGGTAATGTTTTTGGATGGCCTTGACCCACTTTACCAAGGCTAGCTAGTACCCCCACCACTGATAAGTGTATATATACGGGTATTGATGTGCAGTTTGGTTATTCTGCTTTGTATCGCTTAGCTGAATACCTCACTTCAACATGGCTTCCAACTGCAAAACTTCTCAGGCTTCCTCTTCTTCTTCAAGAAGGCGTGCTGCCAACGTCCTGCCTGCTACTCGTGGACCTGCTC
Organism: Neoaliturus tenellus; assembly: GCA_030545055.2. Lineage (NCBI taxonomy): Eukaryota > Metazoa > Arthropoda > Insecta > Hemiptera > Cicadellidae > Neoaliturus > Neoaliturus tenellus. The sequence goes on from CM061534.1 coordinate 136,387,680, forward strand.
GACCATTCCACAGCATAACTGTTGCTCGGGCAAACGCCTGCAAAGCTCCAATGCTACGGACCTTGCTGGAGGTGAGCCAAGACGGGCAAGGCTTGCTCAGTCCTGGTCAACGGCAGGAGCAAGAAAGGCGTATGGCTTACTACAGGCTGCAGGGTGTAGTTCCCAGCTTGAAGTTAGGCGATCCGAGAGTAGCAAGCATCAACGAGGCAGCGGACTACATATCACACCTTCACAGTGTTTTAGAAGTAAAGGACCAACAAATTGAAAACTTAAAAGAACAATTGAAACAATTTAACTTTAATCCTGTGGAGTTTGTGGAAGCAGTGATGAGTGATAGTGATGATGAAGGAACTGAATATATATTGGGTATGTAATGAAAGACTTGGACAGGGACATGTGTGTGTGTGTGTGTGTAGAATACAGAGCGGGGGATAGACTACTTTGCGGCAATGGACTAGCATGCTGCTTAGTGGTCTATCCCCCGCTCAAAGGGTAGCATTGGATGACCTTGACCCACTTTACAGCAAGGACAACCGGTTAACTGGTATAAAAGAGGGGGGTCTGTACATCCCGACTTCATTCTGCTTTGAACCTTCCAGTGGAACGCTAGAAAATGAGTGGATCACTGATCATTGGTAAGGAGTGGGAGTATGTAACCATAAACTATTTAAACTGTAAAGGGATGTTGAAGAAGGTGTATGATAATGTTAAAAGAATGGTTGTTGAAGAAGGTAGGGTAGTGATTGTAGCGTGGAAGAAGAAGCAGTATACAGGACAACAAGTGAGAGCAAGTGACTTTGGGGGGAATAGTGTGTTTCAAATTGGACGAGCGAACTTGGTTAATTTGGACATTGTGTTTTGGGACTTGGAAAGGTTAATTGAAAATAGTGGCAAACATGGGGAACTCTTAATTGGCAGGGAGGACAGAGTATATGAGTAAGTGTAAAAAAGACTGGGGGCTTATGTGTGTGTAAAGACTAGGACTTGTGTGGAATACAGAGCGGGGGATAGATCACTTTGCGGCAATGGACTAGCATGCTGCTTAGTGGTCTATCCCCCGCTCAAAGGGTATTATTGGATGGCCTTGACCCATATAAAGGTAGAGGGGGAATGGGTAATAGGAGGGGGAAATTGGTATATATGTAGGACTGATGAATAAAGCATTTAGTCAAGCATTTGTCTAGACACTATCAACAACAATGGAGAGCTTCAGTGTTGAGTTCATCCTCTTGGAAGAAGACATCAACGAAGTGGTGGAACTTATAGAGGAGAAGACCAGCCAGGGCACATTGGAACTTGTGAATTGCGAACCGTTGGACAATGCCGCAATCGATAAGATTGCATATTTCATGATGCATTTGTATAACGAACAAACAACCAATATGGAGTTTGTGCAGTACCTTTATCAAAACCAAGTAAATGTGCGAGTGACAATTACTTGGTGGCAGTAATAATAAAGTGTAACATATGGATGTGGACTTGGATGTGGACTTGGACTTGAGTGTGGTCTGCGGAATAGAGCGGGGGATAGATCACTTTGCGGCAATGGACTAGCATGCTGCTTAGTGGTCTATCCCCCGCTCAAAGGGTATCTTTACGTGACCTTGACCCACATAAATTGTATAGTTGGTGGGGGTATAAAAAGGGTAAGCAAATTGGATGGATACAACACTTCCATACCATGGCTCCACTTGACAACACCGTGTTCCATCGCAACAGAATTGTCTCTATTCTGGAGGTAATACCTCTAGAAATTATAGAAGTAGAGGACCAACTACCTGCGGTTGATCAAGAAGAGGAGGAGGAAGAGATAATGGATATTGAAACGGACTCTGACGAAGCTGGTTCAACGGACAATGAGGTGGACTTGCATGCCTACGAAACATTAGAGTCGTCATCTGAGTCGGAAATGGAATTCCAATTGGAAATCGAAGAAGAAGAAGAACAAGAACAAGAACAAGACACTCCCCATCGTCCAATGGATAGGATGTTAGTTGCCAGAAGAATTATGTATTGTCATCGCTGCCTATTCCGTGATGAGGATGATTCCGACTCTGATGGTGATGTTTCACCCTTGTAAAAAGTTTAAACAAAAAGTTAAAAAAGAATGTGAGCGGGGGATAGAGCACTTTGTAGTAAATGATGCTGCTTAGTGCTCTATCCCCCGCTCAAAATAATAATTCCAAACGACCTTGACCTACATAAACTTGCTCAAACAGACATCTTTGAAAAAACTTGTACAAATTATTGAATCTAGACCAAATATCATCAATTTATCAAGCCTACTGATAAATGTATTACAAACGGTTGTGTAAAGGCTAAATTTAGCACATGAGTGATAACCTGTTTCCATATGACGTCACTTTTCCCACCTATCTGCCTCGGATATAAAGGGTCCCGGTGGAGTGCGCTGCTCATTATTGCGTGGACATTCACAGAGTGTGCATTCAAAGCCAAACTGTTTGAAATGGCTCTTTGCGACATTTGTGGGGAAATCTTTCAAGACGAAGATCTTTTCACCATACACAGAGAATTACATGAAGACGAAGATAGAAAAGAAGATATTACCATGGATGAAATAGACTTAGACTCAATTGACCGGTTTTTGGAAGAGCACCAGAAGCAGACGGACTACTGGGACAGCTATCTACAGCAAATGCAAAGAAGAAGACCTAGTGTGATCCAATTTGCTGGTGCTGGACCATCTACTGCTACAAGACCTATTGAAGAAGAGGACACCGAAGAAGAGGACACCGAAGAAGAGGATATGGAAGATGAAGAACTGGAAGATGTAAGACAACTGCGCACCACAGCCTTGCCAGGACGAGTTGTAACACATTTCAAAATTAATAACGTTCAATTGGAATTGGAAACATTCATAACCCAGGCTAAGGAACTTGTTGGTCAAACGTTGAGGGAAGAATTACAAAGGCTAAATTTTATTAAATTTGGAATGGTGTTAGAGGCTATGTTTAACAATACTGATGGTGAAACAGCATTGAGAGCATTCATTACCAAAAACCGAACCCTTACCTTCACCTCCGACATTGATGATATTATTGAAGAATGCTTGGAGGAACTTATAACCAAACTCCAAGAACATGAAGGAAGAGGATCTGGATGGACTTTGTCATCAATCGAAGGTATGGATGTTAGGGTTCATAAACATGGATATGGTTTAAGAGGTAGTAGTTTTATCCCTCTACCAAAGAAAATCCAAAACACTAACTCGTGTAGAAATGTTCAAAATGAGGGTAATGAATGTTTCAAGTATGCAATGTTAACCAAGTATGTTAAAAACAATCCTTGTAGAGTTGGTAGAGAATACTACGAAAATGAACACCGCTACAACTTTCAAGGTCTTACTTACCCAGTTACTTTAAAAGATATTGACAAATTTGAAAAGAAAAATCCTGGCGTTTCAGTCAATGTTTTTGGTCTGGATGATTCCAACAACGTTTATCCTTTGCGGGTAGTAAAGGTTGAGCAAAGAAACCATACGGATTTGCTATTGATAACCAAGGGTGAAATTTCCCATTATGTATGGATAAAAGACTTTGAAGCGTTAGTTGTAAAACAATTGACCAAAAGAGTAAATAGGATTACAGTTTGCAAGAGATGTTTCTGCTTTTCTTGGAAAGATTCAAGACGTGGAGGATTGGACTGGTTATTGGAACATAAAAGACTTTGCAACGAGAACTATGAAGTAAAGATAAGTCTTCCACCGCCTACCCGAGCTTCAATACAATTTAACAAGACAGTTCACCAATACCGAATTCCAATAGTGGTCTATGCAGATTTTGAATCAACGTTAGTACCACAGGAGCTGCCGGACGGCGAAGTGACTAGAAGAACAAAATATCAGTTGCATCAGCCCAACAGTTTTTGTTTACTAGTTAAATCAACCTTGTCTGAAAACCAATTGCAAGACTATGGTTTAACATCCACTCCAATACTCTACCGTGGTGAAGAAGCCGCTAAGTATTTTGTAGACCAACTGTACGATATTGCTGGAAAGGTTCAACGCTTGTTCGGTAATATTGTACCTATGGAATTTTTAAACCAAAATCAACAAGAAGAATACAACTTAGCGACAAGATGCTATTTATGCAAGAAGATGTTCAGTGAAGAAAATCCAAAAGTAAAAGATCACGATCACCTGACAGGGTTATACAGAGGAGCTGCTTGTAATTCATGCAATATAAATTACAAACTGCCAAACTTTATTCCTGTCGTTTTACACAATCTTAGCGGCTACGACTCCCACTTTATTATCCCGGAGTTAGGAAGAGATGATGGTAAAATTGATGTTCTTGCTACAACATTGGAAAAGTACATCAGCTTTTCAAAAACAGTAGGTAAAATTAAACTTCGCTTCGTAGACTCTTACAGATTTATGGCATCTAGTTTAGCCAAATTGTCAGAGAACCTAAGAAGAGAAGACCTAAAAGAAACCAGAAAAATTGTACCTAAAGATAAATTAGACCTAGTATTACGGAAAGGAGTGTTCCCCTACGATTACATAACTTCTACAGAAAAATTTGAAGAAACCAGTCTACCGCCGATTGAAGCCTTCAACAGCAAATTAAACGAAAGTGAAATCTCCGTTGAAGACTACAATCATGCATGTAATGTTTGGAACCAACTAAACATTCAAACCTTAGGGGAATATTCTGACTTTTATATAAAATTGGACGTAACTCTGCTGTGCGATGTGATGGAAGAATTCAGAAACACCTGCTTCTCCGCCTATGGACTGGACCCTCTACACTCGTACACATCTCCAGGATTAGCATGGCAAGCTATGCTAAAGTCAACCAACTGTCGACTGGAACTTCTAACGGATATTGATATGGTGCTCATGATGGAATCTGGTGTACGGGGCGGTTTGACACAAGCTGTAACACGTCATGTCAAAGCCAACAACAAGTACATCCCCGGCTTCGACGAGCAACAACCATCGGTCTACCTTGGCTATTTTGATGCAAACAACCTTTATGGTTGGGCAATGTCAAATCCGCTTCCCTACGCTGACTTCAAGTGGATCGACCCGGCCACCATCGGAGACATCTCACAGATTCCAAAGGATGGTCCAAAAGGCTATATTTTGGACTGTGATTTTGAATACCCGGAGCACCTTCATGACCATCACTACGACTTGCCTCTCCTAGCCAAGACTGAAGTTTCACCGACAGGAAGATGGCCAAAATTGATGATGACCTTGGAGAATAAGGATCGCTATGTGGCTCACTACTGGGTAGTTCAACAGGCTCTTGAATTGGGTCTACGTATAGTGAGAATTCATAGAGCAATTGAATTCACCCAGTCTTGTTGGTTGAAACCATATATTGATTCCAACACTGCAAGAAGAGCTGCAGCGACAACAGCATTTGAAAAGGACTTCTATAAATTAATGAACAATGCCATCTTTGGGAAGACCTTGGAGAACAAAAGAAAACACAAAAATGTAAAATTAGTGAGTGATCCTAGGAAATTGGAAAAATTAGTGCAAAAACCAAATTTCGGAACATCCATGATTATAAACGAAAATCTAGTCGCTGTCAGTATGAAGAAAACAACAATAGTCATGGACCGTCCGTTATACATAGGTATGTCGATTTTGGATATAAGTAAAACCCTGATGTATGATTTCCATTATAACAAAATGGTTAAACATTACGGAAGGGAAAACATTGGAGTCGCATACATGGATACGGACGCGTTTATCTACTGGATAAAGACTTTGGACATGTATGAAGACCTAAGGACTTTTCCATACAAAGAAGATTTCGATTTTTCTGACTATCCGAAAAACCATCCAAATTTTAATGAAAAATATAAAAAAGTAATTGGAAAATTCAAAGATGAAGCAAATGGAATGCCTTTAGAAGAAATAGTGGCGCTGATGGCGAAATTGTATTCATTTAAGATGTACCACGAGAACAACACACCGACAGTGAAGAAAGCAAAAGGAGTGAAGACATCTTATTTGAAAAAACACGTGACATTTGACCACTACAAGACTTGTTTGTTTGAAGATACTACGATATCAGCAACATTCAACAATATCCGAAGCTTCAAGCATCAAGTCTACAGTGTCACCGAAATTAAAAAAGCGTTGTCAGCTCGGGATGATAAAAGATACATTATGCCCGACAAAATCCACACTCTTCCTTTTGGCCACTACTCTCTAAACCCTATCAACTAGTAACCTATTCTTCGTCCTTCTACAACTACGACCTTATTCCTTTCTCCTTCCGTAAAAAAATGGGGAACACGGCAAGTCCAACGCCGTGTTCCCCATTTTTTTACACAAGTTTGGATGACCTTGACCCATATAAATGATGTGAATATTTAAAACAACATTCATTGTGATTATACATGTGATACAACAAACATTGAAACCTGCAATATGAAGGACTTAAAGCAACAAATTGTCAACGAACTTCATAAACCTGCAAGAAGAAAGTTTCCACGAAGAAATACGGTGATAAAAGGAATTAATGATTTATATCAAGCGGATTTAATCGAAATGATTCCTTATAGCAAACAAAATAAAGGATATAAATACATATTGACTGTTATTAACTGTTTTTCAAAAATGGCAGATGCTTTACCACTAAAAGATAAAAGTGGCAAAAGTGTTACAAAAGCAATGGAAACAGCTATACAAAGAGACAAACATACTATTAAACATTTACAAACAGATGATGGAAAAGAATATTTTAATAAGGAATTTGCAAATTTAATGAAAAAACACAATATAAACCATTATTCAACCAATTCAGAAGTAAAAGCCTCAATAATCGAAAGATTCAACAGAACTTTAAAAAGTGCAATGTATAAAATGTTTTCCAACAGAGGAACGCACATATGGATTGATATGTTACCAAAACTTATAAACGATTACAATAACAAATTTCATAGGACTATCGGGATGAAACCAAACCAAGTAACTAGTAAAAATGAAAACCTTGTATTAAAACGTATAAAAACGAATACTAAACCAAAAGTTGAAAAACTAAAGCCTAAAAAATTTAATGTGGGTGATAAAGTGCGAATAAGTAAATATAAAGGTGTATTCAGTAAAAGATACCTGCCAAATTGGACCAATGAGGTTTTTACTGTATTCAAAGTACAACCTACAGTACCTGAGACATATATTTTAAAAGATAATAAAGGACAATTGCTTGAAGGAGGGTTTTATGGACATGAAATGTTAAAATCAACAGTAGGCGATGTATATTTAGTTGAAAAGGTGTTGCAACGGAAAAAAGATAAGGTCAAAGTACGATGGTTAGGATTTAATAAGACGGAAGATTCTTGGATACCTAAAAAGGATTTGATATAACGATAGAGAATCATTTTAGGTTGAACCATTACAAAGGATGGAGATAGTACCACAAAAAGAGAGTTTTACTATTAATAATATAGATGAACTCACAGTGGATAATTCAGAATTCAATAGTGGGAAGCATGGCGATTTGTTACCAAACACCGTTCGTTGTCTGGTTACCGGACCTTCCAACTGTGGAAAAACTAATGTAGTATTCAATTTGATTACAAACCCTAAAGGATTACGATTTAACAATCTATATGTATTTTCAAAATCACTACAACAACCAAAGTATCAATTATTGGAAAAAATACTGACTAATGTGCCTGAAGTTAAATATTTAAAGTTTAATGCAAGCGAGAGTGTCATGCAGCCACAAGAAGCTAAACCATTCTCCGTGTTTATATTCGACGATGTATCTTGTGAAAACCAAAACACAATAAGGAATTACTTCGCTATGGGTCGACATAACAACATAGATAGCATTTATATTGGCCAAACTTACAGCAAAATACCTAAACAACTCATTAGAGACAATGCAAACATGTTAATTGTATTTAAACAGGACGAAACCAACCTAAAACATATATATTTTGATCATGTAAATGCGGATATGACATTTGAACGATTTAAAGAGTTGTGTGGAAAGGCTTGGGCTGAAAAGTATGGGTTCCTAACAATTATGAAGGAACAACCGCTAAACAATGGTCGATACAGGATAGGATTTGATAAATTTATATTAATACATTAAACGTGGTATAACACATTCATTGTTGTACAACACGTCTTGCTACAAACATGGTTAACCAAGAAAAATTAGTAAAAGAAATAAAATCACTTAGTGATTCTATTCGGGCTAAAAACAGAGCATTGAAACTAGGTATTAGCGAGAGGGAGAAATTCCTTGAATCTACTTTTAAACCTATTACTGAACCCTTGAAACAATTAAACAAAAAATTTGCTAAACCTGTATTGGAAGGAGATGCGATTGCACCTATTACGAAGTTTGAAAGAGAAAATGTAAAATCAGAAGATTTTAGTGATGAAGACCTGGAATCCTCTACGTATAGTGGTTTTACCGGTGGAGAACCCGAAAGAGAGCTAGAATCACCGGACTATAGTGGAATAAAAGAATTATATGAAGTAAAAGCCAAAAGAGGACATGAAGTTGTATCAACTGCTAGTGAAGAGGAAAAAGAAGAGACAAGGGAAGGTCCGTCAAACATAAGCTTATTGGGTGAAAACATTCATAACAAAGGACCTTTAGGAAGGAAATACATGGTAAAAATGTTACTCGGAACAATTCCTAATAAGAATTACCATAGTTATGGAGCGAGATTAACAGAAGACGGTTTAATGATAGGTAATAGCCCGTTAAACGTTGACGAACATGATAATATTGTCATTGGTGATCAAAGGTATAAGGGCACAAAAGGATTATTTGAATTATTATTTGAAAATAAGCCTTCAGTATCGGTAGTGAAAGAAAAAGACATGGAAGCATATAAAAATATTTTGGAACAGACAAATGCATATAGGAGAAAGTATTTACCTGACCAGCCTCCTTTTAGATCTAAGTCTTTAAAATATAAAGAATTTGTATCCAAGTTAATACCAACTAGAAGACAAACAATGCCGTTAACACAAAGAAAACCTGTAAAACGAAGATTTATGGCATCCACTTTGGATGTAAGTGCTCAGGAACGAAGAAAAAGAAGTAAGTCCGTTACGGGTACAGGTTTAATGAAGAAACTATATAACACAAATGTGATTTATTACAATAATATCAATAAATTGGTGGATAGAATGAAACTAATACATGAAGCTAAAGAAGCGGGTCATACTGGATTGGAAAACGAATGGGTGGCTTTAGTGGATGAACTCCGAAACCGTGGGGTAATCTCATAAAAATGCGTTACTCCCTAGAATACTATTCAGTTGCACCATGAGTGTCGACAAGTTCGGACGTTACTCCTCGGATGGGTTATATTATGCCAATAGTTTAAAAAGAAGTGCTGGTTTACCACAAACACCTGATGGAGATTATGATATGAGTAATAAAAGGTTAAAAAACATAAAAGATCCTACGGATGAAAACGATGCAATAAATCTAAAAATATTAAAGGAAAAGATATCGCCAACATTAAAACTACAAAATAACACATATGACGCAGAAGATCATAGAATTATCAACGTTGGTAAACCAAATCAAAACGGTGATGCGATAAACAAAGGTTATTTGTCATCTGAATTAAAAAATACGTTAAAATTCAATGGGAAAACGTATAGTGCCAACAATAAACGTATATCCAACGTAGATGACCCTAAAGATGCAAAAGACAGCGTAAATAGACGCTATTTACATTCTTTGATACCTGAAAAGACAAAAGATGGATTTTCTTTTTATAAATTTGTTATTAACGATATAGGTTATCCAAAAAATGAAAATGATGCTGTAAATCTCAAATATATAAAAGATCATTGTGTCATACGTGATGTGGGAGTTATCGATTGTCTTGGCAATTGTTTGGCGAATGTAAAAGATGGTTCAGCACCATCTGATGGTGCAACAGTGGGTCAAATGAAAGAGACTTTAAAACAAGAAACAACTGGATTTGCAAAACGAGATGAAGTATTATCAAAGCAAGGGGATGACTTTATTCAAGGTAATGAAAAATTTCGTTTATTGACATACAAAAACGCTTATTGGGATTGCAGGCATGGAAGGTTATCAAATGTGTCATGGGGTCATGCAGATAGAGACGCGGCTGCCTTAGGACAAACAGTACATCTAGATCCAAATAATTACTATGCGTTTTTTATATGTAGTAATAAAAAATTAACAAACATGGCGCAAGGAAGAGAAGCAAATGATGCTGCAACTGTAGGACAGGCTATCACATTATCACAAATGGATAGCAAAGTGTATACTTGTAATAATAAACGTATAACAGACCTTAAAGACCCTGAACATGTGGATAATGCTGTCACTGTTAATTTTCTTGTAAAAGTTTTAGGAAATGCATTATTTGATGTATACAATCTTATTGGTATTCATTCAGGTCGTACTCCTTTGTTGGAATCTGAGAGAGGTACTTGGATTAAACGGGAAATTGTTCAAAACTATTTTATCAACCCTCGTACAAAAAAGTTTAGATCATCGGATTGGGGTGATTTTGATATTTAATAAAAGAACACAATAAACGACTTCATTTATGTCCAACTTGTCATAGAGGTAACACATAAGTTGTACATTGCGATTATAAAAGGACGATAATGACGTTCCAGTACATCAGTCCATATAGAGACACTGTAAGGAGAGGAGGTGGGATTACGTCCACAGCGGTTTCTCTGTTAAGTAAAGCTTTAAAACGAATTCCAGTAGGATCCATAGTAAATAGAGCAATAGACGCATTACCATACGAATTTCATATACCGGGAGGTTATCAGTATTGCGGACCAGGAACTAAATTGAAAAAACGACTGGAAAGAGGCGATCCTGGCATAAATAAGTTAGATCAGGCTTGTAAAGAACACGATATCGCATATTCCACGTTTGCCGATTCAAAAAATAGATCAAGAGCTGACAAAAAGCTTGCGGACATAGCTTGGCAACGAGTAAAATCAAGTGACGCTAGCATAGCAGAAAAAGCAGCAGCTTTAGCAGTAACAGCAGGTATGAAGGCTAAAACAGCAGTAGGAGGTGGAAGAAGGAGGAGAAGGAGAGTAAAAAGGAGGTCAACCACAAGAAAACATGGAGGAAATATAAAAAGAAGACGACGATCTACAAGAAAAGGCAGGAAGAAGCCCACCGTGTGGTCAATGGTAAAAAACGGGGCAGGTCTTTACCTAAGACCTTATCGTGCATATTAAATGAAAGAAATCAATTGGTCATACCACATAAAGCATTAACCAATATTGAATTATTTAAATATATTTCCTGTTTAAAAATACCATTTTTCCGCGGTGTGTTTATGAAAGACAGTTTACCAAAGAAAATGTGGCAAAATGAGACTGGAATTGTAAATTTGGATAATACTGAAGGGCCTGGCACCCATTGGGTTTGTTATAAGAAACTAAATAACAATGTATATTATTTTGATAGTTTTGGTAATTTGCCACCACCAAAAGAACTTCAAAATTACTTTAAATCTGCTAAAAACATATATTATAACTATAAAAGAGAACAACCTGATAATACTTCAATATGCGGCCATTTATGTTTGGAATTTCTAGCTAAAAGTATCAGTCACTATTGAGATGTCTTCCTATACGGTATCATTAACAGGAAAATCGTCCACTTTACGAAGTATCCTTTTTCCAGCGTTACGCTTGCAAAAAGGAAGGTTTTGGGAGGCGGCACTATTGGATTTTACAACTTACAACTCTATCCCCAATGTTACGGAAGGTAAAAATAACGTATTGCATTATTATAAGGGAAAGGATGCCAGTGGAAAATTTACAGACTTACAAGAGTGCAGGTTACCCACAGGTTCTTATGAAATTGATCATATAAATGAATTTTTGCAAACTAAAATGGGAAAAGACAATATAACATTAAAAGGTAATAATAATACGATGAAAGCTGAAATTACTTCCAAATATTATATAGATTTCACTCAACCAAACTCAATTGGTGATTTATTAGGATTTTCCAACGATGAGCCTGTTTTAGAACCAGATGTAACACATTCCGGTAAGAAAACAGTAACAATATTAAAAGTCAATAGTATAGACATAACTTGTAACATTATACAAGGTGCTTACAGGGATGGGGCTAACACCCACATCATACATACTTTTTACCCAAGTGTACCACCTGGATTTAAAATTGTTGAAAAGCCACAAAACCTGGTATATCTACCGTTGAACACCACTTTCATTTCAGACATCGTGTTGAGCGTATTGGATCAAGACGGTAACTTGGTAGACTTCAGAGAAGAGCCTATTACGATTAGATTACATTTAAAATCGACACTTTAATACAAAACCATGGGTTTAACATTTAAAAGCGAACAACCTACGGGAAACCGCATTAGTAGCTCTTCAGCTGTGGAGGAGTTAACACGCGAGAACATTCGTTTCTTAGAGAGAATTGGATTAAAATTAACCGAGTATGGATATACTGGATATAGCGCAGGGTCCAACATTCGACGAAACCCTATGGGAAAAAGAATATCACACCCACAACCCTTACACTTCATCGAAATTAAACAATAACGATGAAATTCGTATTCCCATACAAAATCAAGACATTTACACACTACCATGTGAAAGTTACTTGTATATTGAAGGACAAGTTACTAAAAAGGACGGTACTACTGTTGGTACAACAGTTCCATTTATAAATAATCCTATGGCTTTCCTATTTGATGAAATTAGATATGAAATATCAGGTGTAACAGTTGATTCCACTAAAAAAGTAGGTATTACGACAACTTTAAAAGGATTAACATCTATAACACCCAATGAAACCAATTTACTTAAACCTGCCGGATGGGTATTACCTACGATTGACACGATCACTCCAGATCCAAATGGATATTTTGATTTTCATATTCCATTACGTTTGCTGCTTGGTTTTGCTGAAGATTATAGGAAAATAATATTAAACGTTAAACAAGAATTAGTTTTGTTGAGATCTTCTAACGATAAAGACATTATTAAAGCTGCAGATGCTACTACAGATGCGACTTTAGAATGGAAATTAAAATTAGACAAAATTGTATGGAGAGTTCCACATGTTAAATTGGCTGACGAGCATAGAATGCTACTTTTAAGAAAATTAAAAGCCGATCGTGATATTGTTATTCCATTTAGAAGTTGGGAATTTCATGAGCATCCCAGTTTACCTACTACGGATCGACACACTTGGACTGTTAAAACATCGAATTATGTAGAACGAGCCAGGTATATTATATTTGGTTTACAAACAGGTAGAAGAGACGCCATTACTAAACATGCAGGACAATTTGATCATTGTGACTTGAAAAATATTAAAGTTTATTTAAATTCACAATTCTTTCCATACGACAATTTAAATGTGTCATTCACTAAGAAGAAATACAGTATATTGTACGATATGTACGCGAGATTCCAAAGTTCATATTACGGTAAAACAAATACACCTTTATTACCACCTGACAAATATTTCGATGCCTACCCAATAGTTGTAATCGATTGTTCTAAACAAAATGAATCAGTAAAGTCTTCAAGTGTGGATATAAAAATAGAAATGGAATTCAACGATGCTATACCGGCTAATACAACTGCATACTGTTTAATTCTACATGATAAAATCGTAACATACACACCTTTAACTGGAATTGTTAAAAATGTATTGTAAGAACCGGTTTTGTTTCATTCCGCGAGTATAAAAGCAGAGCGTACAGACCGCTCCCCATCAGTTTGTTGCCTACTGTTGTATGGGTAGCATCGTATTCAATATGGCTTCTCCTAGTGGTACACCTGAAAATGTGGTAGATATTGAGAAGGAGATATCTGAGTTTTTAGATCCTCAAGGTCACCAGGAAGGAGGTGAACAAAACGTTTGCGGACAACTTCACGCCAGTAATAATGTTGAAGAAAAAGGTAAAAGAAGAAAGACTATACAAAAGAGAAAAAGGGATATTGAAGATAATATTTCTCCAAACATATTGAGTGAGGTATTTTTGCGAATATTTTACCCAATCTCTTCCAGTTTGGATAAAAGTGTTTTAATCGGTGTTATGAAATCTACAGATTATTCCCCTACTGTAATTTTAACTCATGGACCCAAAATGATTTTGTTTACGGACAGTGCTTGGGAATCGTTTATGAAACATTTGCATCTGCTAGAATGCTATTTAAGTAGTAACATGTTTGGAAGAAAGACAAGGGTAGGACTTTTGGATTCAAATGTGGAAATTGATATCATTAAACAACGTGGTGATCATCAGCTACGGTTTAGAGACACAACAAGACATGATAACAAAATTCAACTTAATCGAGAGGAGTTTTTCATTTTAACTTGTGCTACTGAACCTATAACAAGATACTTGAGACAACTGGTGTTTTCAAGTTCGATTATTAAAGATTATCTGGAAGACACATTGGACAAACAACCGGACGCACCTATATTATACGGACCTGTGGATACTTCTATATTTAATAGAGTTCCTCATGAAGTACAGATGTGGAGACAATTGGAAAAGTACGCTCAACTACATAAGAAATCAGTAAAACAGGAAGAAGAGGAAGATGGAGGAGAAGAATCAAGTGTTAGTGATGAAAATGAAAATAAGGAAAATATAAAGATGGAAACTTAAATGACAATGGTTAGTTTTTAAAACAATAACCAACATTTTGTGGGGTTAGGCCTATTGGGGACGGTGCCCACGTTAAATATACACCAACGCGCCAACAACTGTACGGCCTGGTATAAAAGTAGTACCTACCGTGGTGTGGAAATCAGTTGACCTCCTGACTTCGTAATGAGCAGACGTGTGACCTTCAAAATGGACAAGGGAGAAGAACAACAAGTAAAGTCCAAGCCTGGTATTATTGAGTTTCAAGCGTTTCGTGGTAATGATGATAGATTCATTATAAAAGAACTTGTGTTTTTGGACATGAATACAAGTGTTCCTTATTCGTTTTTATTTAAACCACCATGTTCTTATTCGTCTTTAACTAGTAAAGCCGCTACTACTAACAGATGGATTTCAAAACACTTCCATCATATCGATTGGTATGATGGTTTTACAAGTTACACGGACTTGTATCACATTATGCATCACTTTTCAGACAAGTTTACCAATATTTACACAAAGGGGCTGGAAAAGAAAAGATGGATCGAAGGATTTACTCATGTTCCGGTTAATGATGTGGAATTGGATAAGAATTATCAATACATGCTGGAAACCATATGTATTTGTACAAAAAGCCCAGAACATGATAAAGATAGACATTGCGCTTTGAAAAATGCCTATAAACTCGCCTCTTACCTTCAAAGTGGGGAATTGGGGAGTGGTGGGGGTAACGGAGAGTATATAAGTGGGGAGCAGACAGGGACCTGGCATGAGTATTACTCGAGATTCCGAGACGACAACATCTCCGAGCAAGAAGACGATCTGTAACCTGACCATGGCATCTCACCAGTTCCTTCAGACTTTGGTCGAGCAGTTCAATGCTCACTCCAAGTCAACAATATTACCTGTAAAGAAGTGCTCGGAACTAAAAGACGAGAAGCACTACATAATCCATGCTATGAAGAAGATGGAGACTACAGTTGGGGAGGCCATCTGCTGCAGTCTCAGCGAGGCACCGTTTACTCCGGGGGATGAACCAAAGTTCCAGGTGTACCTGCCCAAGAGATTCGTCCATCTTCTACAAAACGAGGATCTTCGCTCTATTCAACCCGGGTGTCTATACCTGGTGTCCCACGGCTGCACGGGTAGCAATTCTACAGAGTTGACCATCCACATCGCTGACAAGCAGCAGTGTTAGATTTAAGTTTTAATGTTGTACATATGTTGTTGTAATGTTTTATAAATAAACGAATCATAAAAGACAAAAAAAAATAAAAAAAAAACAAAAAATGCAACATATCAATATGTGACAGACTTCACGTATTGATATGTTGCATTTTTTTTTTAAACTTCGCGGGTGACCTTGACCTTTGACCTTTGCATTTCACAATTACCCCCACTACTGTAATTACCCCCACTACCGCACTAGGATTCAAACCTGCTTGGATGCGAAAAACGGTCAGTCTGTTGCCAACTAGCAAACGATGAGCACCTTGTACGAGCTTTGCTTACAACGAGTTATAACTGACGCATCTTTATTCCAGACGGCTTTACGAGATAATATCCCTATAACAGTAAAGCAGGATATCGAGGAGTACAAGAAAGATAATAGAGGGTATTCGGGATACTCCTGGTATAGGTTCCAAGACGGGGAAAAGTTTTGTAGGCCTTGTGGCAATGCTGCCGTCAGAGACCTTCGACGGTTCGTACAGGAAGGTGGTAGAAAACAGTTTGGATTTCTAGCACCAATGTTTAGATTTGAAAACTACAAGGACATCTGTGCTATTTGTTCCATCCCTTTGTATCAATGGAAAAAGTTTAGAAGTGTTTAATTGCATCTTCCATACCCCCACCACCATCACCCCCACCACTTTTCCATGTACCTCCAAACGCTGTGCCTCGGCTTCATTTCTACTCCAGCAGCCAACCTAGCAACATCAGGATGTCTCTCAACGTCAGTTGCGCAAGTTACGAGGAGGTGAGCATCAAGACTCAGCAGGAGCTAAACGACTTATACAAGGAGTTGCAGCTGATGGTGGCACGAGGCTACCGTATAAATGTGCAAGTTTACGCTTGCAATATACGGAACACCCGGCAGTCAAAGGAAGAGCCTGGACACTCCTCGACGGCTTCCTCACCAGCGTCCATGAAGACCGAGCCAGACAACTTGGACTACTTCAGCTGACTAGCAGTTGTATTTCTTGTCCTAACCATTGTTGAATATGTATATTTTTTCATTATATTAAAGAAGTAAAAGAGCAAAAACACCTATCTTGTTACTGACATATAAGCTCAGTAACAAGATAGGTTTTTTTAAAACACAATTTGGATGACCTTGAAACTTCCCCCTCCACTGCTTTGTTACCCCCACCACTTGACTATTGGTGTACATGGCACATCACAATTGGAAACCTCATTCCATCTTCAACAGCCACACCGACAACATCAACAATGGCAAACCTACCAACAGATGAAAGATGTCCTCACGCATGTTGTGACTTCGTCCACGAGTTGGAGAAGAGGATGCAGGAGAGGGCGATAAGAAGAAAACAGATCCACTCAGAAAATATCATGATAGTCAACGGCTATCTTTTATTGTTCGGCCTTATTATGGTTGTACTTTTCATACTGTACGGCATAGTCACATGTGTCGGCAAGGTTGCAGAAGAAAACGCTCGCCACCATCAATTGGAAAGTTTCAATGTTACTTTGTAAGTTTTCCTTTTTTTAAAACTCCGTTTGGATGACCTTGAAAATTCCCCCACTACTCCACCACACCCCCCACCACTTCACCATGTTCCTGCATGAGCATCACATCAACCGTCATTCCTTGTCCGACAAGCAACCATGGCAGACAACAACACCATCAGCCAAGCTGACTCCACTACTGATGTTGGTACAAGTACGGGTTGGACACTGTCGATCGATAGTGTACACTATTTGGAGTCAATTTGCGAACGTATGAAGGAAATACTGCGGGACAACCCTGGGATCATAATACAAATGAATTTAAATTATGATTGGTCCCAAGTTAGAATGCAAGGGGACGACAACAACGGTCAACAATCTCCACAATATTCGCCCATGTCCCCGATCTATCCTTACGGCGAGTCTGACGTCGATGAAGATGAGGCTGATGAAGATGCAGGGGACAACGAGGCTGAAGAGGAGTAAGCTTCATTCCTTTTTTTTTAAAACCTAAATTGGATGACCTTGAGAATTCCCCCTCCACTATTTCCTTTTTTTTAAAACCCAAATTAAATAACCTTGAAAATACCCCCTCCACGTACTTTTGGTTTACCCCCTCTACTTTTCAATACTGTTACCACAGTCTGTAGCTCACATCATTCCTTGCTTAGCTATCATGGCGGACAGCACTCTTTCTCGAGTTGACTCCACTACGGATGAAGAATGGCCATTTTCCTGGAATGTTCATCTGCAAGACTCGGCAGAAGTGGATATGTTGCATGAGAAATTGGTGTATGTATTAAACGAAAACCCCAACATTGAATGTAGAATGACTATGGATTTCGATGCGACAGGGGTCCACACTCAACCTTCCACTTCCAGCCAGCCTGAACCTCAGCTACAGCCAAAGAACTTTACACATCTTTACACTCCAATACGGCCGGAGGATGTGGTTATCAGCGAGGCAGACTCTACTACAAGTTATATTGAACCAACGAATTGGAAGCTTGTTGTTGACACCTTACACAAGGTCGACTTAGTATGTGACAAATTAAAGGAATTGATGATGCAAGATCCTGGTCTTCGTTTTAAAATTGATTTGTTTTTCATCTGGGGAGCACCTGCACGGGGCTCTTCGTCTGACAGCTCTCTAAGTACAACGGATGAGGAGGAGGAGGAGGACGACTAGTTATCTTTTTTAAAACTCCGTTTGGATGGCCTTGACCTTTCCCCCTCCACTGAGTTTATTTAAGGTGCACTCTCAATGAGTGCAGCATCATTTTATCGCGCACCTTCACCACAGCAACATGGAGAGTCAACTCAACTACTGTTGCGAACGGAAATGTTTTTCATGGCCGAATGACATTGATGTTGCGGATGGCCTGGCGTGTAGAAAATGTGAAGCTTTTGGTCAATGCATGTGTAAGTGCAAGTCTTGGAAGAAGCCGAAACCGGAGTTGAAGACATTCCATGTGTACCAGATGAGAGGGCATAAGTACACTTGTTGCCCTGAACGTTGCATTGAATTCACATTAAAACAGCTAACTGGCTGCAAATTGTGCAACAATCATTTTGCAGGTTTTTGCAAACATTATTTAGGAGCCTGTCAGTACAGATCAACTTGGCATACAGAAGCACTCACTATCAATGAAATCGCTATAGATACACAAGAGTAGTCTTTCTACTCTTTTCTTTTTTTAAAACTCCATTTGGATGACCTTGACCTTTCCCCCTCCACTCACCTTAGTTTATATAAACCCCATTCCCACTGACCACAGCATCACTTCATCGTGCTCCCTCGTCAAAGCAACATCAACTATGGAAAGTAAGCGCATCTCATGTTGCGAGCATAGGTGTTTGGAGATACAAGGCGTCACATATTGTGCAAAGAAGCGTTGGGAGGAAGAGACGGGGACAACCTATTGCTGTGAGGATAAGTGTTTCCTCTTACCAAAGTGGCAAGTGGATGGGCTGGCCTGCCGGCAATGTGAATGCTTCGGATGTTGCAGGTGTAGATGCAAGAACCAACAGCTGCCACCGCCGGTACTACAAACTTTCAAAATCTACAAATCCAAATACTTTTATACTTGTTGTCCGCAGCGGTGTATTAAATTTCACTTCTCCAATCTTACCAATTGTCGGAAGTGCTACGGACAACCTGATGGGTGGTGCACCTGTTTTCTGGACTCCTGCCGCTACAGATCGGATTGGTTTACAGATCCATTAGAGATTGATGAGGTCGCCCAGGAAGCACAAGAGTAGTCTTTCTACTCTTCAACTTTTTTAAAACTCCATTTGGATGACCTTGAGATTTCCCCCTCCACTTCCCCATATACCTAGAGTACACAGAGCCTGACAGTCAGTCACTCGGTGGCTGTCGTGGGGTGCGCATCGGTGTCGGCGCTCCGTTGTTAGGTTTTCAAGGTCACAGTAATATCAAATTGTTGGTGTTGTGCTGGTTCAAGGTCACCTGAGGGATAACCGATTGCCCATTTAGGCAGGGTCATGTCAGAAACTCGAGTTTAACTTGGCACTTTTGCCGTTTCTCGTCGAAAATTCGCTCCAAGTGGTCAAGGTCACGGGGACTCTGACTGAAACTCGGAGCGTAGTGCGAGAAACGGCAAAAGTGCCAAAAAATTTTAAGTTTCGGCGTGACCTTGACCTCAGTGGCGTCGGTGACGTCATTTTGATGACGTAAGGGGTGATGACGTCATCAGCACGTCATTTCTGTGACGTCATGGGTGTGACGTCATAGAAATGACGTCATTAGTGATGACGTCGTCGGTGACGCAATCGATGACGTCATTGGTGAGGTCATTGACCTCGATGACGTCATCCCTCAGGTGACCTTGAACTGAGCCAGCACCAACAATTTGACACTACTTTCGTTGATGTAGAATAGTCTTGTGAAATAAAAATATACTTTTTTAGGTACAGCTGAGGCCTATTTACAGTAAAATTAAAATATACTATAAAAACTGAAGGATCATTTTTTTATTTATTAAATTACAAAATTAATATTGGTTTATTTGTAGGCATACTGTGAACCATCTTTGAGTAACTGACACAATCTAGATTCTGCAATATTAAATTTTTATTGTAGGAAGCCCAGAACCGGTATTTCATCCCTACTCATAAATTTACTTTGAACGATTCAAGATTCAAGATTCAAGATTCAAAATCTTTATTCATGATTTGTTTACAAAAAATTGAGCAATGCTCAGGTAAACATATGAAACGTCAAATAAAAACATGTCAATTAAAATAACAAAATGTGCTACATATAAAATACAAACATAAATATTCTCTTTAACTACCTACTCAAAAAACTCCTCGACACTGTAGAAGGCCCGGTCTAGGA
Organism: Neoaliturus tenellus; assembly: GCA_030545055.2. NCBI lineage: Eukaryota > Metazoa > Arthropoda > Insecta > Hemiptera > Cicadellidae > Neoaliturus > Neoaliturus tenellus. Next base: position 136,408,351 of record CM061534.1, read on the forward strand.
GGTAGTGTTTTAGGGAAGCTTTAAATTTGTTAAGAGAGTTTCGAAATTTAAGATGTAGGGGCAGTCTGTTATAAAATTTTAGAGGAGAATAATAAACTCCTACTTCATACAGAGCAAGGCGGTGGACTGGATACTGCAGGTCTCTATGTCTCGTCTCATAGAGATAGTCAAATCATGGTCAAATTGGTCTTTGTGAAAATTTTTTGGGTGTTTTACATAGAGACACAGGGTTTCATAAATATAAATTGAGGCCAATGTCAGGATTCTGAACTGAATAAAAAAAGGTTTACACTTTTGACTGTCTGACTGTCTGTAGTTTAACTGAAAAATAATCCTTAATAATTCTTTTCTGTAGTTTGAAAATTTTTTCATAGTCCACCGAGTTTCCCCAAAACACCACTCCATATCTTAGATGCGAGTAAACATAGCCATAGTAGGCAGTGATTAACGTTTCAAAATTAACTGCTTTGGAGATTGTCTTCAGAGCAAAACAAGAAGACGAGAGCTTTGATGCAAGAAAAGCAACATATTCCTTCCATTTCAGACCACTGTCCACAATGACACCCAGGAATCTTGCCGACGACACCACAGGAACATCCACATTTTCCTGGTCAAAAACTTGATCCCGAGTTGAGAATTTCATGATTTGGCTCTTATCTTTGTTTAGTGCCAGTCTATTGGATGAAAACCAGACATCTGCCTCTTCTAATGTTGTTCTTAAAAATCTGGTAAATTCAAGAATGTTTGACTGTGAAACAGTTAATGTGGTGTCATCGGTGAAAATAGTCACCGTGGCACTTGAAAAGGCTTTAGGGAGGTCGTTCACATATAGGCCTACTACAAACAGAATCGGGCCGAGAACCGACCCCTGGGCACACCCGATGATTTCGAACGTAGGAAGAGTGAAATTCGATGCCATTGGCATTCCCCTTAACGACCTTCTGTTTTCTATTAGAAAGGTTAAGAAGACAACCAGTTCCAGACGTTACCACTAATCCCATAATGATCAAGTTTCTCTAACAGGAGAGTATGGTTGACGCAGTCAAAAGCTTTTGAGAGATCACACATAACTGATGCTATGTGATCTCCCCTATCAATGGACTGAAGGACTGCTTCTGTAAATGAAAACACCGCATCAATAGTCGAAGAATTGGCACGAAAACCGAATTGGGACTCTGTGAGCAGATTAAAATTTTCTAAGAAGTTAGTCAAACGGAACAAAAATATCTTTTCAAAGATTTTTGACCAACAGGCAACAGAGAAATTGGCCGATAATTTGTCATTGTAGATTTGCAATTCTTCTTGAACAAGGGTTTCACAGCAGCATATTTTAGACATGTAGGAAAACAACCACTCTCAAAAGAAAAATTTATGATATCAGCAAGAGGTTTTGAAAACAATAGAGCGCTACTTTCTTGAGAACTGTAGAAGGAACACCAATCCCATCCAGAAGACATTGAGTTCTTTAAGAAGAGAATCGCTTTGGCTACCTCCTCAGCATCTGTGGGAAATAGTACCATTGAATGGGGATTGGATACACTGGCAAGGTTCAAAAATTGCATTGCATCATAATGATTGGGGTTGAACCTATTGGCAATGCTAGTGAAAACGATGGTGTGATCTCCCATACATTTTTATTCCATGTAAAAAAAAAAAATTGAATTGCTCAAATGTGTTTCACCAATTAACATAGACCACAAAAATGTATACTAAGGACGGTTGATAATATGAGCAGTTAATTATAATGATGGTTAATATATGGAAGACTATAAAACTAAATCTAATCACGAGGAACTTCATTTTTCTTGCTATATTTCAAAACCTGATATACGTAAATACTAAATTCCATTGAATTCGGAATAACAGGATGGCCCCGAAAATAACTCTCTAAACAAATAAATTATAATTAATAAATACACTCACACACATATCAGTTAAAAATTTTAATAATGTCCTGGTGTTCTCGTATACCATTATTTCTCTATTGATTTTCAATTAATAGATATATCACGTGTTCATTTTAACTTTTGCCACTAAAATGAACCAATCACAAAAAGCAGGTTAGGAAACGAAAAATGGTATTTATTAAATTTTGAAAGGATAGATTTCCAGCTTTTATCTCACCAAAATAATTAAAACATATATATTATTTATAGAGTAATGTATATTAATTGATGCTTGTGCGGATGTCGTGGGACGGAGGTTTTGCGCGCAGATGGATCAGACGGCTGGGACGGCGGGTCTAAGCCGGGTCTAATATCTCCTTCCCATAGGATTCCGATTCTCGAACCCTTTTCCTGATCAATTTATCGTACTCGCTCATCAATCCTTGGTCGTGTCTCATAGTTAACTCAGATATTTTATGAAAACTGTTGATTAATCTCGACCTCAATATTCTAGAAGATTAGTAAATGTATTTAGGGGTTTGAATGAATTTATTTAATTATATTTTATCGTAGAATGGATCTAGATAATATTTTTGGTGTCTACTATATTTCATGAAGACTGATTTTGCAATTTCGTATTTTCATTTAGTGATAAAAAATAAGACAACTGTGTTTGTCTAACATTATGTTTACGAACCGACAAAGTATCGAGTGCTACAGATTTGAGAACTTGTGCAGGAATGATCAGTGGTAGATCCGGAGCGATCGGATTATTATCCCCAGGGGCCTCTAAGCGGATGCCACTCCAGATTGATTCCTCTTAACTACGCAACAAGTGGGGAAACTTGTTCGCGAGTACGTGGTTTTCCTAAAAAAATAATGTGGTGTCTTCAACAAAACAAAAATAATTCAATTTGTTAAATTTAATGTTTTAAGTGAAAGAAAAGTGGAAATTATATTACTTAATGATAATAGGGTTTGGACGGTATGGCGAGAAATCGATATATTTTGAGTTAAGATAGAACAGCGAAATGCATGAATTCTTTAGATAAATTACGAGCCCCATAGTGATTGTTTAGTGATGAACTCTGTAAACAGTAAACTGATTTCTTTGAATAATAACCTTTCTACCTGAATGTAAGTTCCAGTTATTCACAAAGCATTTTGAAAAAATGTAAAATTGCATTAAAACACACGAAGAGGAACAAGATCTAATTATGAGGGCAAAGTGACGCCCCGGGAGTTGTCTTGTCTTCCGATATTTTGCGACGACTCGGTTTTATCGCGGCAAAACGGATGAACAATTTTATGATTCAGAACGTTCATACTGTCTCGTTGCCAAGTGAAAGTTTCATTCAAACTTTTATGTAGAAACAACAATAGCAAACTGTTTACAAAGAAACGTACGGAGGAAGGTCAATAAAGTAATGCAACACCATAAGATTGACGCCGGTGAAAATCTTAAGCTCCAGTTTCGTATCAAAACTAAAACTGACTTATACTGTATATTAAAACAGTATAGTTTTCGTATCGTACTATATAAACATAAACTTATACAAAAACTAACACTGTTGCATTAGAGCAGTTTGTAGCGAATTTCCCTTTAAGAAATGTTCCAGGGCCATAACTTTTCATTTTTAGGTCGCCAGATGACAAAAACACATTATAACTCTATATACACACCTGGGACGCTCACACCCAGCCCCATGCCGTTATCAAAACCCGCAACCTGGCGGAAAGAGGGCAGGCAAGAACGACTAAATTACTGATTCTGTCATTTACACGCTGGTCGCGCTCACATACAATAAATGAATAAATTGAACCTTATTCTTAATCTGCATAAATTGCTGATTCCAACAGTATGAATCTCTTTGCTGAATTAAATATTATGAAAGTACAAAAACTATTAAAACAAATGCTTTTGAAACTTTTTTGTGACATGAAAAAGCGAGAAAGTTTTTTTTTTGCTGGGAACAAACTTTTAGAGGCAAATTTTCAAACTACAAGTTTATCTAAAAAGTTTACATTTAACGTTTTTACGTACCTAACATTTTTAGTTTGTCTAATAATCGAGCACAAAGCTGGGGTAAGTGTTTTCCTCCCGCTGCCGCATTAATGTCTATGCAACACCGTGCTCTGCCGCTGCATTGCTAAACAAACTGTTTGGTCGGGTGCATTAATTATTGTCCTACATGTTCATTTAACATAAATAGCTAAATAATTAGTAAATTTGTACTAAGGATAACTAAAAACAATCAACATTGTAAGAACAGGGTTCTAAAACGGTTTAGATACCATTCCGGACATCGAAAATAAAAACGCGATACTCCGAAATCCTGAGCAACCCGCCACGCACATGGTTACTATTTTTTTTTTTTTTTTTTTTTTTTTCAGAGAATACCGTTCATTTTATAAACAGATTTTAAACATACAGATTTAAATTTATTTCATTATCTACAACTTTGGAGTTTTTCCCTGACCTACAAATAAAAAAGTTTACTCTAGTTGTATATTGATGTAGAATTTTTGATGATAGGGGTTTCTAAATTAATTTAATGGCAAAGATATTTACACCGTTAAAATCAGCAAATCTTTTGCTTTAAGGACCTAGATCCAAACTCAATCTACAATAAAACTTAAATTTTACCAATAAATATCCAAAAACACCGTCCGAAACAGGGGAATACGGAAACAGGGGAAACACGGTTTTCAGTGTTTTTACAGTGGTGAAAATGACTCTTAAAATTAATAAATTCAAGACACAATTTTTCAGTTCGAGTCTATTTAGATCAATCAAATCAAGAATCAAGTTCATTCAACCTTATGTAGACGGGTCCAAGACTAAAAGTTTTAAAATTATCATTAACATATAAATTAGTCTCTTTTAAATTTGACTTTTCCCTTTCAATTCGTTAAAGCGGAGGATAGAGTTTCATTCTCCAAACTTTGTTCCAAAATAAACAAGCTGAAGCAGTTTATTTATTTATGGACTTAAATTAATCTTTTGTAGATTTTTTTTATTTTTTGATTGTTTATGGTTTGTATTTATTAATTTATTAATTTTAATGTGCTCAAGGATAACAGGATTTGATGCTTGAAGGATAATGTCAGATACTAAAAAAATACTATGTCCTAGGTAAATTTAATAATTAAAATTTGACAATTGTTACATTATATAGAACGAGCTGCTACCCAGATTGCTTTGCTAAGCAAACCTACGGAATGTTGTGCCCTTCAGATGAGCTCGTTCTTTTTTGCCGCAAGTTTGTCATATCCTCTAGTTTTTTATTTTTTTATTTTTTATTAATAATCTTCGCTCAATGGTTTAAACTACAACTTCCCCCAATACTTTAAATGAGAACAGCTGTTTATAGAATTATTTGCAAAGAAAGATTTTTGCCATATGTTATGATCAAAAACCTAAAAAAAAAATCATAACTACTTTTATGACGGTCCTGGGGCTAGGTCCTGAGCTGTGCTCGCTGGTCCTGAGGGCTATACAAAAACTAATGGCTTACAAATCTTTCCATTAAATTTTCCATAAATATAGCAACTTTCATAGCAAACGGTCGAGTGGTTTCGAGTCCATCGATCACAAATGTATATACATATACAGAATATATCTATTCTGGACCCCTTCAAGAAGTCTTTACATACTGAAACACAACAATTTGAAAAATAATATTAGGAACTTTAATGATAATGCAATTGATTGGAAACTGTTTTAAACATTAACCATGTTTTGGCATTTTTACACCTTAAATGCATTTTTGAAACATAATGTAGAAAAACTAAAATCAGAAGGTTAATGTAGTCCATGTTACCACTTCTTAACATTTTCAACTTTAAAACCTCCCATGAGGACGGTATTTTAAAATAAAATGGCATGTGTGAGATGGCTCACGTTATCGCATCTTAACAATAAATAAATCGCCACAAATATGAACCTTTTTAATGTCTTTCGTGAGGGTGATTACCTCTAAGAAAACTTTAACTGAAAAGTTTTCCTCAGTCACTTAAAAGTTGAGATTTAGAACCGATAAAAACGTTGATGACTAAGTGGACGTGAAACTAAAGTTAAATTTAGTTAAGGGATCAGACTAAGTGTTCGCGACTCTTTAAAGAGTGATCAAGATATATTTTAATCAGAAACAAATCGCCAGGATTCATAGTCGAAGAATATAGTTTTTACGAAATAGGACCAATACAGTATACTTGCATAAAGAGGGCTGTTAATAGAGTATAATGTAGTCAACACTTTAAGTAATAATTGCAAAGAAAAGTTTGAACAAATTTGTATCAACATTTAGTTGATTTTTAAACGTTTCTATAGATCTGATGTGGTGCGATACGATATAAAAATGTAAAGCTTTTTATGTTAACAAAACAATAAACTCGTAGTTGCTTTTAATTAAATAACTGTGATATTTAAGTAATTTTTTGTTTTTCTTATATGGGGCCTAACAATAATTGGTGAAAATAACAGTTGAATAAAATCGTTTTTTACGTTTCATGGGATTTGTGAGCAAACCGGACGAGCTTTAGTAAACATCACGTGAAATCAAATAAATGCAGGCGTAAAATTTTGTCTATGCCTATAAATTTTATTTGTAAATGTGCTATATTTGGCTTTTATGTTTCAATTCCCAATATCAGATTGACTGAATGGACATTACACACTTAAGAGTCATCTTCACCCTTTGTGCCAGTAGCCTATTGTTGCGCAATCGGCAATGTTAACCAAAGGACTTTTAATGCAAAACATGGTATTTGATTCCCCTGTTTCGGACGCCGTTCTTCAACCGATTTTCTTAAAACTTGGTAAGTGTTTAGTTGAATAGTTATAGTTAGGCTTCTCATACCCTTAAATTTTGAAAAGTTAACAAATATTATTCTCTGTGACGTCGCAAAGTAACTCGATTTTCTCTAGTAATATTTCTTAGATTTTCAAAATTTCGAGGTATGAGAAGCCTAATATTCAATTAAACAACTAAACACTTACCAAGTTTAAGGAAAATCGGTTGAAAAACGGCGTCCGAAACACGGGAATTAAATACCATGATTTGCATTAAAAGCCGTAGGGTTAACATTGCCGACTGCGCAACAATGGGCTACAGGCACAGGGGTGAAGATGACTCTTTACATACAGTATGTGACCGAATGTGTTTTACTATGTTACATTTTTATTACATCGAATCAGTTGATTCTTAACCAATCAACTGTTTTTGATAAATCGGTTGTTAAAAAAAATTTAAAACAAAGAGTTAGCTATTATTACATTACATTTCCATTATTATATATTTATTTCCATTATTATTATCATTGTTATATATATATATATATATATATATATATATATATATATATATATATATATATATATATATATATATATATATATATATATATATAATTCCGTAAGCGAATCGGTCCCCACGAAATATCTCGAGTTAGAAGTAAGATAGAGCAATGTATGATGGCTCATTTTAAAGGGAAAATACCCGAATCATCAAAAGTTACCTGGGCTTCGCCCCATTGGACCTTGAAGATTCAATGTTAATCTAATGGGAAGAAGATTTTTTTATCTACACGTGTTATATAAAGCATATGTTCCAGTGAATATTATTTATCATAAACTCAGCTGGTTATTGAGGAACTTAATTATAACTTTTTTTAATTTGACAATGCAACTATAAAATACCCCCGTCGCAGCAGACCTGCGTACTCAGCGAATTTCCAAACGATCTTGAGATATTATATTTTCCCCATAAACACTATAGGAATGGGTAAGAAGGTTTGCTGCCTTGGGATGTTGTCAGAAAATATTAGTTTTGTTAGGAAATGTAATAGTTTCCTTGGATAAATGTCAAACTGTAACAATTTCGGCACTTTTTAATTTTCCCCATAAACCCCATGGGGGTGAGTATGTAGGTTTGCCGCCATATGGGTGTTATAAGCAAATATCAGTTAAATCCTACCTAGTGAATGTACATACCAAATATCATCAAGTTATGGTGTTTTTTTTTATTTTCTCCTTAAACCCCATAAGGGTGAGTACGTAGGTTTGCCGCCATGTGGGTGCTGTAAGCAAATATCAGTTGAACCCTACCTAGTGAATGTACATACCAAATTTTATCAAGTTATTCCAATAAATAAGCGAGATACAGGGTTTCGTTGATTTCCCATAAGATTAACATGGAAAACCTATTTTTGGCTTTTCTCCGTAACCTGTTAAGCCAAGTTAAAAATTCAAAATACTAAATTGTTTGTTTTTTTAAGCTCTTTTAAACGGTTTCAGTTAAAATTGTTGAATTTTGAAAATTATGCTCCAAAAATTAAAAACCCCATTTTTGACCCTTTTGAAACCCCATAAAACCCCGTTCCCGTAACCCTATCATGCTGGTTCGCGAACTCATGAAAATAGACCTGGTCTTACACCTTCATACCAAATTTCATCAAAATCGGAGGTCACCTTCAAAAGTTATCAGTACCACGGACACACACACACACATATATATATATATATATATATATATATATATATATATATATATATATATATATATATATACATATATATGAAAATGAACGAACGGTGTTTTTGGCTTCTGGGGACCTCAAAATGAAAAAGTAACATGGTCCCGGGCTTAGGTCTTACCATGGCTACTACCGTAATAGCGTATTCCCTATAGGGAAATTCGCTAAAAGAAGAAAACCACTGATGAAAAAATTACAAATCCACAGTAGATTTCTTTTTTGTGACCCTATCTATTTTGTGTGCTGAATATACCACAGTATGATGTGGCTTAGCCGTGGTGTGGTAGATATAAAAAAATAATATATTGTCTTTACTCAGTGATTTGTCGTTTTGTTTTATTATGTTTCTGCTTTAAATATTGGATATTTAATAGTTGGAGTTGAATCGTTGTATTAAGTTTTTATTTTTGACTAAAATATATTATGTGAACTAACATTGGATAAACTCTTTGTGAGGGATATTTTGTTTTACCCATTCTCTGCTTCTTTCTTTACATAGGTAGTACGTAAACAATAAACGCCCGTTAATCCATAAAACGGTGAGCTATTAATAAAAATGTCAGTGTGAGAAAACGAAAAATACATGAATAAATGTACTACTTAACTGAACGAACAGACAAAATAGACTACAATCATAGCAGGAGCTTGTAGGGAGGTACGTGGAATAGGGGTACGTTTTGAAAGGGTTACAAAGAGAGCACAGGGGCTCGGAGAGGAACAACGGGCATGGGAGCATGGGGAAACGGAGAGAACGGTGGGTATGGGGGCACGGGAGCAAGGGACAAACTGGTAGCATGAGAGGCATGGGAAACAAAGGGGGAACGGAAGTACGGGTAGTAACGACAAGGATAGGGGCACGGGAGCCTGGGAGCATGGGGCACGGGGGTGCAACGGGCACGAGGGACTTTGGTTGCACGATGGTAGTTAAGCATGGGGAGCATAGGGAAGACATGGTGGACATAGGGGGCACGGGGAAGAACGGCGGGCATGGGAGTACGAGTTCGTGGGCCACAGGTGGCAGGGGGTGTATGTGTATGGTGATGTGGGGGCATAGGGGGCACGCGGGCCCCATGGGCATATGGGTATACTGAAAGCACGGGGTACACAGGGGAAGGGGGGCGTGGGGTATTCGGTTAGTATGGGGGGGGCACAGGGATTCTGTCTGAAGTGTCCAGTATATTTGGTCTAATAACCATTTTGTCATCCAATTCAAATTGATTTTACTTACGTAAAACAGCCTGAAGGTGTCAAAAATCCTTTTTATTCATGCAGGACATGTTTCGAGCAAATGACTGCCCATCTTCAGCTGCTAAAAAGGTCCTAAATAAGCTATACACATACGCACATTGTTCAATGTTTGTCAAGAATTAAAAATACAGACAAAAATGATAGATATATTTACACTGTTGGTACCACGACACATCGCGTACGCGTCACAAACGATCGCACTAAAATTGTAAGTAACCGGTCGGAGTCTGTAGGCCTACTGGAGTTGATTTTGGAGGGGGAGGGCAATGTCCTACGTCACTTATCAGCTGATGGACAGTTGTTCGTTCCAATGCTGTTATCTAGGCTATTGAAAAGCTGATACGTAATTTTCTCCGAAAACTCTTCCTTTTTATTTAATAATTGATCCTTTCCAAACTGTAGCATATTTTTATAAATGAATAGTTCCTCCCAAACCTGAGCTTTGTTCTTTTTATTGCAAAACTTTAAGACGCTAAGGGATTTATCAAAATTTATTTTATGCGTAGCATTGTCTTTTAGGTGTTGCGCAACTTTGGAAGTAGGATTATTTTGTTTTGTAGCATTGTGCTCTTTAAATCTGTCAGAAAATGATCTGTTAGTGTACCCTACATACTTTTTATTGCATTCATCACCCCCGTTGCATTCGATTAAATATACTCCTTTGGCATTTTTTTATGTCAACCCTGGGCTTTGCTTTGTTGACATTGTTGACAAAAGACAATGCTACGCATAAAATAAATTTTGATAAATCCCTTAGCGTCTTAAAGTTTTGCAATAAAAAGAACAAAGCTCAGGTTTGGGAGGAACTATTCATTTATAAAAATATGCTACAGTTTGGAAAGGATCAATTATTAAATAAAAAGGAAGAGTTTTCGGAGAAAATTACGTATCAGCTTTTCAATAGCCTAGACGTAGGCAATGAATACAGAGTCTTATAAGAAGAACAGGCCCCATGTTAAATATTCTGCCGTTTTTTTTAATTGGGCATCTCAACACCTGGCTGCGCTGAGCGTTGGCTGTTCCAACTGCTCTACGCGCCCCCACGCCTTTCATTGTTGTAATTAATTGGGCATCTCACCACCAGGTTGCGTCGAGAGTTGGCTGTTCCAAAGTACGGATACACACAGCTGGCTGTTCCAGTTACACTACATCTCCCTCCACCCACCGCCGCTAAAGCACCAATTCTAAATTGCAGCGTTTCATTGCAAAAAAAAATCGTTCTTATTGAAAATTGCAATCTTTCATAGTAAAAACTAGGCTACCACTAGGCCTAAATAAAAATAACTACGGTGTTAATTTAATGTTAGATTAAAATCGTTATGATAAATATGTAAAAACATTGCGAAGCAACTTCTTTCAAATTAATCACATGAAAAGTTGGTCTGCGAGAAAGTTTTCTTTTAATTATTGCTTTGGTAAATTTTGTCTTTGAGAAATACTTACATTTGCACAGTTAGTTGGCCTAATATTTAAAACCCGTAGGACTCTTTCTATGCTTATTCTATGTTTAATTGTTGATTGGCAGGTAGCCGTGGGCCATGCCGACGGCCGTGATTAGTAATTAGCTTGTAGTTTTGTAATTACAGAAGTAGATGGTTAGTACTACTCGTGTACGTCATCAACGAGGTGAACCTAAAATAACAATACCCATAACTAAAACTTCTTATTACAAAATATTAGTTGCATGAACACTTATATAATTTTTTTACTAATATTAAGTTTACTTAAATATAAATTTTCCTCATTAATGTTTCCAAAAAAGGTATTTGAATGTTTATTGGAATGTAATGACTCATTCTATAAATTGTTTGGATTTTAAATTAATTTAACGTAATAAAGTAACATGGCCAAAATATTTAATAAGCCCTATTAAATCATCCATAAAAAAAGGGATTTTGGCTGTGGACGAAAGCTCTTTCACGTTAAAAATTTTGTTTTAATTAAAGGTAGTCATTCTTTCCAAGCACGTCGGCCGATAATCCATAAACATTACAATCTCGTATCTTACATATAAGAAAGTTTTGACTTGTCTAGGAGCTACTACCGTTTAATTTATTAACTAATATTCCAATGAGCGTTACATAGTTGTAAAATTTTATACATTAAACGATGTGCAAAATCAATTTTTTACCATCATACAATTCTGCCAATTCTGCCTTTCAAAGAAACATTATTTAATTTTTCCCTACACAAAAGGCTGATAACATGGGTAGGATAGCGAAAAATCTGACTAAAATTACATTTTAAACCATTAAAAATTATTGTTGCATGACCTTTTGATTCAAATTCTAGAGTACATTCTGGTTCTAACGTTCACGTTGGCCACACTTTAACGACATTGTATAATGTTAACGGCGAAAACTTAGAGGGTTACTTTTAATTAATTATATAATTTAAATTTACCTTTATAAACTCATTCTTAATTTATTTTTATTATAAATCAACTTTTTTTATTTTTTGAAATAGCAATTTCATAGCACTGTTACAAATGAATGTACAGGATAACAAATGTTTTCATAATTTTTGTTCAATTTGATTTAATATTTATGCGGCCATGAAATTTATTGAAGACAAAGTAAATACATACTGGATTATACTAATAATATAATAATAAAACAGATCGATATTAATTTTTGTCAATGAACCCAAAGAAGTCTGGGGCTCAAAAGAAGTAGACTCCTCGCTCTGCGATCTAGCGCCTTTAATGTAGTTTAGAATTGAAAGTTTCGCAAGATGTTGTGTTTATTACTGTTGACCAGCCTACATATTTTATGAGTACAGTATAGGTTAAAAACAGTAATTTTCAATTTTAAAATATTTAGCATTACATTATTTACTTAATCATGATTTAAAATAACATATCTTGTTTAGAAAAACAAGCATCATAGAATACTTCAGCATTGCTGGACGAAATAATGGTTATGTTTAATTATGTAAAGTGTATAAAAATTATAAGATTTCACAACTATGTGCTTAACAAATATTAAGTAAAAATAGATAGTCAATACACCTTGTCATTCTTATGAAATCATAGATCGAACGAAGAAGTAAGAGAGCGCGAGACTCAAAGTGAATTTCTTCAAGGCACTACTAATTCAATTGCCAACGATCAAAACATTTAATCGTATAAATTACTTAATTACATGATGAAATTCATCTAAATGTCAACAACTTTCCCGCTGAAAGTTTGTTTCTGACCCGAAAATAAAAAAAAAAATCCTCGCTTAGTAACTTTTTAATGTCAGACGAAATAAAAAATTAAAAGTTTCCAACTTGTAAATTACATATATTTCACAAATTAAAAAATATTCATATTGTTAGATTCTGCATTTTATACAGAAACCAAATATATACGTTTTATAGCATATCAACCAGTTTGGTTAGGTCCAGGGGCGTGTAAACGGCGCGGCGGCGCGCTATCCTTAAATTAACGCTGATTTCGCCGTAGATGCTAGGTTGAATGGGGGGGATTTCACGTAAAGGAACGGCACAGGAGTACAGCGCGCGCAGCCAGGTGGTGAGATGCCCAATTAAAAAAAACGGCAGAATTAAAGCCATAAGGCCTGTTCTTCTTATAAGACTCTGTATTCATTGACGTAGGGCATTGGAACGAACAACTGTCCATCAGCTGATAAGTGACGTAGGACATTGCCCTCCCCCTCCAAAATCAACTCCAGTAGGCCTACAGACTTCGACCGGTTACTTACAATTTTAGTGCGATCGTTTGTGACGCGTACGCGATGTGTCGTGGTACCAACAGTGTAAATATATCTATCATTTTTGTCTGTACTAGTAGTGGAGAAACGCGGGAGCTGGCTCAGTTCAAGGTCACCTGAGCGATGACGTCATCGAGGTCAATGACCCCACCGATGACGTCATCGATGACGTCATCGATGACGCAATCGATGACGTCATCACCAATTACGTCATTCTGTGACGTCACACCCATGACGTTGCAGAAATGACGTGGCGATGACGTCATCACCCCTTACGTCACCATTATGACGTCATCGATGTCACAAAGGTCAAGGTCATGCTGAAACCTAAAATTTTTAGGCACTTTTGCTGTTTCTCGCACTACGCTCCGAGTTTCAGTCAGGTTTCAATGACCTTGACAACTTGGAGCGAAATTAGACGAGAAACAGCAAAAGTGCCGAGGGAACTCAAAGTTTGCAACGTGACTCTGCCTAAACCGTCATGTGACACCGCTCGAGTGACCTTGAACCGATACAACTCCCGCGTTTCACCATTACTGCAACCGCGATGCGCACCCCACGACAGCCGCCGAGCGACTGACTGTCCAGCCCCGCGCACTCTAGGTATATGGGAAGTGGTGGGGGAACTGTGATGACCTCGGGAAACTTGAAAATGTCAAGCTAGGTAGCACCGTTTTGGTGCTACCTTAAATTTACATGTTAAAGTGTGATGACCTTGAGGTTGACTGTGAACCTGGGACTTAGGATTGTCTTTAACAGCTTGACGTTTTTGCCAGAGTTTAAGTGTGGTGACCTTGAACTGGTTAAAATCAAAACTGCACAGCAGACTGCACAACACGGATGTGCACACTACGACAGCCGCCGAGCGACTGACCTCCGGGCCCTGCGTACTCTAGATATATGGGGAAGTGGTGGGGGAAATTTCAAGGTTATTCAAACGGAGTTTTAAAAAAGTCAAAGAGTAGAAAGACTACTCTTGTGAGTCTATAGCGATTTCATTGATAGTGAGTGCTTCTGTATGCCAAGTTGATCTGTATTGACACGCTCCTAAATAATGTTTGCAAAAACCTGCAAAATGATTGTTGCACAATTTGCAGCCAGTTAGCTGTTTTAGTTTGAATTCAATGCAACGTTCAGGGCAACAAGTGTACTTATGCCCTCTCATTTGGTACACATGGAATGTCTTCAACTTCGGTTTCGGCTTCTTCCAAGACTTGCACTTACACATGCACTGACTAAAAGCTTCACATGTTCTACAAGCCAGGCCATCCACCACATCAATGCCATTCGGCCATGAAAAACATTTCTGTTCGCAACAGTAGTTGAGTTGACTCTCCATGTTGCTGCGGTGAAGGTGCGCGATGAAATGATGCTGTAGTCAGTGAGAGTGCACCTTAAATAAACTCAGTGGAGGGGGAAAGGTCAAGGTCATTCAAACGGAGTTTTAAAAAAGATGACTAGTCGTCCTCCTCGTCCGTCGTACTTGGAGAGCTGTCAGACGAAGAGCCCCGTGCAGGTGCTCTCCAGATGAAATGTATATCTATTTGAAAGCGCAGGCCTGGATCTTGTACCATCAACTCCTTTAATCTATTACATACCAATTCCACTTTGTACACATTGTTAATAATCAACACCCAAGGCTTCGGCTGAACATAACGTGTAGTTGAGTCAGCCTCGCAGACAGTTACACCTTCCGGTGATATTGGAGTGTATAAATGTGTAAAATCTCGTTGCTGAGGCTGGCTTGAAGTTGAAGGTTCTGTGCCGACCCTGGTTGCATCAAAATTCAAATCCATTCTACATTCAAGAGGTCCAGGGTTCCCGTTGAATACATTGAGTAATTTTTGATACAAGACTTCCACTTCTGTCGCATCCTGTAAATGAACAGTCCACCGCAAGGGAAATGCTTCGTCCGTAGTGGAGTCAACTTGAGAAAGAGTTCCTTCCGCCATGGCAGCCAAGCAAGGAATGAGGTGAGCTGCAGTCAGTTGTAACATTATTGAAAAGTAGAGGGGGAAATTTCAAGATCATTTAAATTGGGTTTTAAAAAAAGGAAGGAGTGGAGGGGGAAAGTTCAAGGTCATCCAAATGGAGTTTTAAAAAAGGAAAACCTAGAAAGTAACATTGAAATCTTCCAACTGATGGTGGCGAGCGTTTTCTTCTGCAACCTTGCCGACGCATGTAACTATGCCGTACAGTATGAACAGTACAACCATGATAAGGCCGAACAACAAAAGATAGCCGTTTACTATCATGATATTTTCTGAGTGGATCTGCTTTCTTCTTATCGCCCTCTCTTGCATCCTCTTCTCTAACTCGTGTACGAAGTCACAGCATGCGTGAGGACATCTTTCATCTGTTGGTAGGTTAGCCATTGTTGATGTTGTAGGTTTGGCCGTTGAAGAAGGAATGAGGTATCTAATTATGTTGTCTCATGTATATCAACAGTGAAGTGGTGGGGGTAGCGAATCAGTGGAGGGGGAAGTTTCAAGGTCATTCAAATTGTGTTTTAAAAAAAAACCCTATCTTGTTACTGAGCATATATGTCAGTAACAAGATAGGTGGCTTTGCTCTTTTTACTTCTTTAATATAATAAAGAAATAAACATATTCTACAATTGTAAGGACAAGGAAGACAACCGCTAGTCAGCTGAAGTAATCCAAGTTGTCTGGTTCGGTCTTCATCGACGCCGGTGAGGAAGCTGTCGTTGAAGAGGAATGTCCAGGCTCTTCCTTCGGCTGCCGAAGATTCCGTATATTGCAAGCGTAGACTTGCACGTTTATACGGTAGCCTCTTGCCACCATCAGCTGCAACTCCTTGTACAAGTCGTTCAGCTCCTGTTGCGTTTTGATCGTCACCTCCTCATAGCTGGCACAGCTTACGTTCAGAGACATACTGATGTTGTTCGGTTGGCTGCTGGAGTTGAAATGAAGACGAGGCACAGCACTTGGAGGTATATGAAAAAGTGGTGGGGGTGTTTTGCATTCAAGCAGGTTTGACTTGTAGCGTGGTGGTGGGGGTAACTGTGAAATGCAAAGGTCAAAGGTCAAGGTCACCCGCGAAGTTTAAAAAAAAATGCAACATATCAATATGTGACAAACTTCACATATTGATATGTTGCATTTTTCGTCTTTTTGTATTCTTTTTTGTCTTTTATGGTTTATTTATTTATAAAACATTACAATAACATATGTACAACAGTAAAACTTAAATCTAACACTGCTGCTTGTCGGCGATGTGGATGGTCAACTCGGTGGAATTGCTACCCGTGCAACCGTGGGAAACCAGGTAGAGACAGCCGGGTTGGATGGAGCGCAGATCCTCGTTCTGGAGGAGATGGACGAACCGTTTCGGCAGGTAGACTTGGAACTTGGGCTCATCCCCCGGAGTGAATGGTGCCTCGCTAAGACTGCAGCAGATGGCCTCTCCAACTGTAGTCTCCATCTTCTTCATGGCGTGGATAATGTAGTGCTTCTCGTCTTTAAGTTCGGAACACTTCTTGACGGGTAGTATGGTAGATTTGGAGTGAGCATTGAACTGCTCAACCAAAGTTTGCAGGAACTGGTGAGATGCCATGGTCAAGTTATAGATCGTCTTCTTCGTCTTCTTGCTGGGAGATGTTGTCGTCTCGGAATCTCGAGTAATACTCATGCCAGGTCCCGGTCTGCTCCTCACTTATATAACCCCCGTTACCCCCACCACTCCCCATTTCCCCACTTTGAAGGTAAGATGCGAGTTTATAGGCGTTTTTTAAAGCGCAATGTCTATCTTTTTCATGTTCTGGACTTTTAGTACAAATACAAACATTTTCCATCGTATACTTGTAGTTTTTATCCAAATCCACATCATTAACCGGAACATGAGTAAATCCTTCGATCCATCTTTTCTTTTCCAGCCCCTTTGTGTAAATATTGGTAAACTTGTCTGAAAAGTGATGCATAATGTGATACAAGTCCGTGTAACTTGTAAAACCATCATACCAATCGATATGATGGAAGTGTTTTGAAATCCATCTGTTGGTAGTAGCGGCTTTACTGGTTAAAGATGAATAAGAACATGGTGGTTTAAATAAAAACGAATAAGGAACACTTGTATTGATGTCGAAAAACACAAGTTCTTTTATGATAAATCTATCATCATTACCCCGAAACGCTTGGAACTCAATTATACCAGGTTTGGACTTTACTTGTTCTTCTTCCTTGTCCATTGCGAAGATCACTCGTCTGCTCATGACGAAGTCCAAAGGTCAACTGATTTCCACACCACGGTAGGTACGACTTTTATACCCGGCCGTACAGTTGTTGGCGCGTTGGTGTATATTTAACGTGGGCACCGTCCCCGGTAGGCCTAACCCCACAAAGTGTTTGACATTGTTTTAAAAATTAACCATTGCTGTGTAGTTAATTGTCATTTAGGTTTCCATCTTTACATTTTCCTTGTTTTCATTTTCATCACTAACACTTGATTCTTCTCCTCCTTCTTCTTCCTCTTTTTCACGTTTTACTGATTTCTTATGTAGTTGAGCGTACTTTTCCAATTGTCTCCACATTTGTACTTCATGAGGAACCCTATTAAATATAGAAGTATCTACAGGTCCGTACAATATAGGTGCGTCCGGTTGTTTGTCCAAAGTGTCTTCCAGATAATCTTTAATAATTGAACTTGAAAACACCAGTTGTCTCAAGTACCTCGTTATTGGTTCAGTTGCACAAGTTAGAATAAAAAACTCTTCTCGATTAAGTTGAATCTTGTTATCATGTCTTGTTGTGTCTCTAAACCGCAACTGATGATCACCACGATGTTTAACAATATCGATTTCCACATTTGAATCCAAAAGGCCTACTCTTGTCTTTCTTCCAAACATGTTACTACTTAAATAGCATTCTAGCAGATGCAAGTGTTTCATAAACGATTCCCAAGCAGTATCCGTAAACAAAATCATTTTGGGTCTATGAGTTAAAATTACAGTAGGGGAATAATCTGTAGATTTCATAACACCAATTAAAACACTTTTGTCCAAACTGGAAGAGATTGGGTAAAATATTCGCAAGAATACCTCACTTAATATGTTAGGAGAAATATTATCTTCAATATCCCTTTTCCTCTTGTGTGCGTTCTTTCTTCTTTTACCTTTTTCCTCAATATTATTACTGGCGTGGAGTTGTCCGCAAGCGTTGTGTTCATCTCCCTCCGGTTGACCTTGAAGATCTAAAAAGTCGGATATCTCCTTCTCAATATCTACTACATTTTCTTGTGTACCACTAGGAGAAGCCATATTGAATAAGATGCTACCCATACAACAACAGGCAACAAACTGATGAGGAGCGAGCTGAACGCTCTGCTTTTATACTCGCGGAATGCATTGGAATGTAGGAAAACCGGTCTTTTACAATACATTTTTAACAATTCCAGTTAAAGGTGTGTATGTTACGATTTTATCATGTAGAATTAAACAGTATGCAGTTGTATTAGCTGATATAGGCGCGTTGAATTCCATTTCTATTTTTATATCTACACTTGATGATTTTACCGATTCATTTTGTTTAGAACAATCGATTACAACTATAGGGTAACCATCTAAGTATTTTTCTGGTGATAGTAAAGGTGCATTCGTTTTACCATAATATGAACTTTGGAACCTTGCATACATATCGTACAATATGCTGTACTTTTTATTAGCGAATGACACATTTAAATTATCGTATGGAAAAAATTGTGAATTTAAATAAACTTTAATATTTTTCAAGTTGCAATGATCAAATTGGCCTGCATGTTTGGTGATGGTGTCTCTTCTGCCTGTTTGTAAACCAAATATAATATACCTGGCTCGTTCCACATAATTAGATGTTTTAACTGTCCAAGTGTGTCGATCCGTAGTTGGCAAGCTGGGATGTTCATGAAATTCCCAACTTCTAAAAGGAATTACAATATCACGATCAGCCTTTAACTTTCTTAATAGTAGCATTCTATGCTCGTCAGATAATTTTACATGTGGAACTCTCCATACAATTTTGTCTAATGTTAATTTCCATTCTAAAGTTGCATCTGTTGTACCGTCTGGAGCTTTAATAATATCTTTATCGTTTGAAGATCTCAACAAAACTAATTCTTGTTTAACGTTTAATATTATTTTCCTATAATCTTCAGCAAAACCAAGCAACAAACGTAACGGAATATGAAAATCAAAATTTCCATTTGTATCTGGAGTGATTGTGTCTTTTGCAGGTAAAACCCATCCTGCAGGTTGTATTAAATTGGTTTCATTAGGTGATATAGATGTTAATCCCTTTAAAGTTGTTGCAATACCTACTTTTTTAGTAGAATCAACTGTTACACCTGATATTTCATATCTAATTTCATCAAACAGGAAAGCCATGGGATTATTTATAAATGGAACTGTTGTACCAGTAGTAGTACCGTCCTTTTTAGTAACTTTTCCTTCAATATACAAGTAACTTTCACATGGTAGTGTGTAAATGTCTTGATTTTGTATGGGAATACGAATTTCATCGTTATTGTTTAATTTTGATGAAGTGTAAGGGTTGTGGGTGTGATATTCTTTTTCCCATAGGGTTTCGTCGAATGTTGGACCCTGCGCTATATCCAGTATATCCATAATCGGTTAATTGTAATCCAATTCTCTTTAAGAAACGAATGTTCTCGCGTGTTAACTCCTCCACAGCTGAAGAGCTACTAATGCGGTTTCCCGTAGGTTGTTCGCTTTTAAATATTAAACCCATGATTTTGTATTAAAGTGTCGATTTTAAATGTAATCTAACCGTAATAGGCTCTTCTCGGAAATCTATCAAGTTACCGTCTTGATCCAATACGTTCAACACGATGTCTGAAATGAAAGTGGTGTTCAACGGTAGATATACCAGGTTTTGTGGCTTTTCAACAATTTTAAATCCAGGTGGCACACTGGGGTAAAAAGTATGTATTATATGAGTATTTGCTCCATCTCTGTAAGCTCCTTGTATAATGTTACAAGTTATGTCTATACTATTGACTTTTAATATTGTTACAGTTTGTTTACCAGAATGTGTTTTATTTGGTTCTAAAATTGCTCCATCTTTGGGAAATCCTAATAAATCACCAATTGAGTCTGACTTACTGAAATCTATATAATATTTTGAAGTAAGCTCAGCTTTCATTGTATTGTTATTACCTTTTAGCGTTATATTGTCTTTTCCCATTTTATTTTGCAAAAATTCATTAATATGATCAATTTCATAAGAACCTGTGGGTAGAGTGCAAACTTCCAAGTCTGTAAACTTCCCACTGGCATCTTTTCCTTTATAATAATGCAATAAGTTATTTTTACCTTCCGTAACATTGGGAATAGAGTTGTAAGTTGTAAAATCCAACAGTGCTGCCTCCCAAAATCTTCCTTTTTGCAAGCGTAACGCTGGAAAAAGGATACTTCGTAAAGTGGACGATTTTCCTGTTAATGATACCGTATAGGAAGACATCTCAATAGTGACTGATACTTTTAGCTAGGAATTCCAAACATAAATGGCCGCATATTGAAGTATTATCAGGTTGTTCTCTTTTATAGTTGTAATATATGTTTTTAGCAGATTTAAAGTAATGTTCAAGTTCTTTAGGTGGTGGCAAATTTCCAAAACTATCAAAATAATATACATTACTATTTAGTTTCTTATAACACACCCAATGGGTGCCGGACCCTTCAGTATTATCCAAATTTACGATTCCAGTCTCATTTTTCCATATTTTCTTTGGTAAATTGTCTTTCATAAATACTCCGCGGAAAAATGGTATTTTTAAACAGGAAATATATTTAAATAATTCAACATTAGTCAACGCTTTATGTGGTATAACCAATTGATTTCTTTTATTTAATATGCACGATACGGTCTTAGGTATAGACCAGCCCCGTTTTTTACCATTGACCATATTATCGGTTTTTTGTTATTTTTCCTCGGAGAACGTCTTTTTAGTCTAATATTACCACCATGTTTCTTCATGGTTGATCCTTTTTTATTCCTACCCCTCCTTTTTCCACCTCCTACCGCTGTTTTAGCCTTCATACCTGCTGTTACCGCTAAAGCTGCTGCTTTTTCTGCAATACTAGCGTCACTAGACTTTACTCGTTGCCAAGCTATATTCGCTAGCTTTTTATCAGCTATTGACCTATTCTTTGAATCGGTAAACGTGGAATATGCGATATCGTGTTCTTTACAAGCCTGATCTAACTTATTTATGCCTGGATCGCCTCTTTCCAGTCGTTTTTTCAATTTAGTTCCTGGTCCGCAATACTGATAACCTCCCGGTATGTGAAATTCGTATGGTAAAGCGTCTATTGCTCTATTTACGACAGATCCTACTGGAATACGATTTAAAGCTTTACTTAACAGAGAAACCGCTGTGGACGTGATACCGCCTCCTTTCCGTATAGTGTCTCGATATGGACTGGTGTAATGAAACGCCATGATTGTCTTTTATATTCGAAAAGCGTAACCTATGTGTTACCTCTATGACAGGTTGCACATAAATGATGTAATTTATGGTGTTATTTAATTAAATATCAAAAGTACCCCAATCTGTTGATCTAAACTTTTGTGTATTATGATTAAAAAAGTATTTATAAAGAATTTCTTGTTTAATCCATGCACTTCTCATTTTTTCATCAATAGGTTTATGTTGTCCGGCTGCAATATAATTATGCATATCAAATAATAAATTACCTATTACTTTAACAAGAAAATTAACAGTTACAGCGTTATCAGCATAATCAGGGTCTGCAACATTTGTTAATCGTTTGTTATCACAATTCCACCATTGTTTTCCAGTTGGCTCTAATTGTATTATCTGTTCATAAGTAACAGCATCACCAGGCTTTTCACCAATACCTAAATTTGTCAATGACTTTCCTTTACCATCCCAAACACTATTGTTTTCTTCAAGTAAAGTAAACTTTTTATTTCCCTGTACAAATACATCTCCTTGTCGTGTTACTACTTGGTCTTGTTTCACAAAACCAGATGTTTCTTGTTTTATAGTTTCCTTTATTTGCCCCACCGTTGCACCATCTGATGGTGCAGAACCATCTTTTACATTCGCTAAACAATTACCAAAGCAATCAATAATTCCTACATCACGTGTAATACAATGATCTTTGATGTATTTTAAATTTACAGCATCATTTTCATTCTTTGGATAACCTATATCGTTAATAACAAATTTATAAAAAGAAAACCCATCTTTTGTCTTTTCAGGTATTATAGAATGTAAATAGCGTCTATTTATGCTGTCTTTTTCATCTACAGGGTCTGCTACGTTAGATATACGTCGATTTTCAGCATTATACGTTTTTCCATCGAATTTTAACGTATTTTTCAATTCCGATGATAAATAACCTCTGTTTATTGCATCAGCGTTTTGATTTGGCTTACCAACGTTGGAAATTCTATGATTACCCGCGTTATATGTGTTTTTGTCTAGTTTCAGTGTTGGTAATATCTCTTTTTTTAATACTTTTAAATTTATTGCATCATTTTCATCTGTGGGATCATTAATGTTTTTTAACCGTTTATTACTAATATCATAATCTCCATCAGGTGTTTGTGGTAAGCCAGCACCTCTTTTTAAAGTATTAAAGTAATATAATCCATCCGAGGAATATCGTCCGAACTTGTCAACACTCATGGTGCAACTGAATAACATTCTAGAGTGTAACCCATTTTTATAATATTAGTCTCGATTTCTAACCCGTATCAGTTTTTAATACAAATTCTTAGTCTTTATCAGTTACATTTTCATCGCTCCCGGGACATTTAAAATATTTAAAATTTCCACTAACTAATGCTCCGTCTGATTCATTTCGAAACACATGATTTTTATGAATAAATTGTTCACCAGACAATTTTCTAAATCCGCTAAATGAATTTGGATCTGCAATTAATATATTTTGATAATCATTTACATCCATTAATTTAAATCTTTGCTTATTATAAATAAACTCTTTATTTGCACTGTCATATTGTAATGTTTGTCCTACAGTTGCAGCATCATTTGGATCTCTTCCATTATGCAAGTCTTTTATTACTTTATTTTTACATGTAAAAAATCTAAAAGAATGATCTGGATCTAGATGTACGGTTTGTGATAAAGCAGCTGCATCTTGAGCAGTATAACCCAATCTCATATTTGATAACCCTTTACCCATGCAATCCCAAGCATTATTTTTGTATGTTAATAAATTAAATTTTTCATTACCTTGAACAAATTCATCCCCTTGCTTTGATACTACTTGATCTTGTTTTACAAAAGAGGTTGTTTCTTGTTTTAAGGTTTCCATCATTTGACCCACTGTTGCACCATCTGATGGTGCCGAACCATCTTTAACATTCGCTAAACAATTACCTAGACAATCAATAACTCCTACATCACGTGTAATACAATGATCTTTTATATATTTTAAATTTACAGCATCATTTTCATTTTTCGGATAACCTATATCGTTAATAACAAATTTATAAAAAGAAAAACCATCTTTTGTCTTTTCAGGTATTAATGAATGTAAATAGCGTCTATTTACGCTGTCTTTTGCATCTTTAGGATCATCTACGTTGGATATACGTTTATTTTCTGCAGTATACGTTTTTCCATTGAATTTTAACGTATTTTTTAATTCTGATGATAAATAACCTTTGTTTATTGCATCAGCGTTTTGATTTGGCTTACCAACATTGACAATTCTATGATTACCTGCGTCATATGTGTTTTTCTGTAGTCTTAATGTTGGTGATATATTTTCTTTTAATACTTTTAAATTTATTGCATCGTTTTCATCTGTGGGATCTTTTATGTTTTTTAACCTTTTATTAGTTATATCATAATCTCCATCAGGTGTTTGTGGTAAACCAGCACCTCTTTTTAAATTATTTGCGTAATATAACCCATCCGAGGAGTAACGTCCGAACTTGTCGACACTCATGATGCAACTGAATAGTAATCTAGGGAGTAACGCATTTTTATGAGATTACCCCACGGTTTCGGAGTTCATCCACTAAAGCCACCCATTCGTTTTCCAATCCAGTATGACCCGCTTCTTTAGCTTCATGTATTAGTTTCATTCTATCCACCAATTTATTGATATTATTGTAATAAATCACATTTGTGTTATATAGTTTCTTCCTTAAACCTGTACCCGTAACGGACTTACTTCTTTTTCTTCGTTCCTGAGCACTTACATCCAAAGTGGATGCCATAAATCTTCGTTTTACAGGTTTTCTTTGTGTTAACGGCATTGTTTGTCTTCTAGTTGGTATTAACTTGGATACAAATTCTTTATATTTTAAAGACTTAGATCTAAAAGGAGGCTGGTCAGGTAAATACTTTCTCCTATATGCATTTGTCTGTTCCAAAATATTTTTATATGCTTCCATGTCTTTTTCTTTCACTAACGATACTGAAGGCTTATTTTCAAATAATAATTCAAATAATCCTTTTGTGCCCTTATACCTTTGATCACCAATGACAATATAATCATGTTCGTCAACGTTTAACGGGCTATTACCTATCATTAAACCATCTTTTGTTAATCTCGCTCCATAACTATGGTAATTCTTATTAGGAATTGTTCCGAGTAACATTTTTACCATGTATTTCCTTCCTAAAGGTCCTTTGTTATGAATGTTTTCACCCAACAAGCTTATGTTTGACGGACCTTCCCTTGCTTCTTCTTCTTTTTCCTCTTCACTAGCAGTTGATACATCTTCATGTCCTCTTTTAGCTTTTACTTCATATAATTCTCTTATACCACTATAGTCTGGTGATTCTAGCTCTCTTTCGGGTTCTCCGCCGGTAAAACCACTATATGTAGAGGATTCCGGGTCTTCGTCACTAAAATCTTCTGATTTTACATTTTCTCTTTCAAACTTTGTAATAGGTGCAATTGCATCTCCTTCCAAAACGGGTTTAACAAATTTTTTGTTTAATTGTTTCAAGGGTTCAGTAATAGGTTTAAAAGTAGATTCAAGAAATTTCTCCCTTTCGCTAATACCTAATTTTAATGCTCTGTTTTTATCTCGAATAGAATCACTAAGTGATTTTATTTCCTTTATTAACTTTTCTTGGTTAACCATGTTTGTAGCAAGACGTGTTGTACAACAATGAATGTTTTACATCATGATCAGTGTATTAGTATAAATTTATCAAATCCTATCCTGTATCGACCATTGTTTAGCGGTTGTTCCTTCATAATTGTTAAAAACCCATATTTTTCAGCCCAAGCCTTTCCACACAACTCTTTAAATCGTTCAAATGGCATATCCGCACTTACATGGTCATAATATATGTGTTTTAGGTTGGTTTCATCCTGTTTAAATAAAATTAACATGTTTGCATTGTCTCTAATGAGCTGTTTCGGTATTTTGCTGTAAGTTTGACCAATATAAATGCTATCTATGTTGTTATGTCGACCCATGGCGAAGTAATTTCTTATTGTATTTTGATTTTCACAAGATACGTCGTCAAATATGAATACTGAGAATGGTTTAGCCTCTTGCGGTTGCATGACACTCTCGCTCGCGTTGAATTTAAAATATTTAACTTCAGGCACATTATTGAGTATTTGTTCCAATAACTGATATTTTGGTTGTTGTAGTGACTTTGAAAATACATATAAATTATTAAAACGTAATCCTTTAGGGTTTGTAATCAAATTGAATACTACATTTGTTTTTCCACAATTGGAAGGACCGGTAACCAGACAACGCACCGTGTTTGGTAACAAAACACCGTGTTTCCCAGTATTGAATTGAGAACCATCCACTGTGAGTTCATCTATATTATTAATAGTAAAATTGTCTTTTTGCGGTATTATCTCCATCCTTTGTAATGGTTCAACCCAAAATGATGCTCTATCATTATATTAGATCCTTTTTAGGTATCCAAGAATCTTCCGTTTTATTAAATCCTAACCATCGTACTTTAACCTTATCCTTTTTTCGTTGCAACACCTTTTCAACTAAATATACATCACCTACTGTTGATTTTAACATTTCATGTCCATAAAACCCTCCTTCAAGCAATTGTCCTTTATTATCTTTTAAAATGTAAGTTTCTGGTACTGTAGGTTGCACCTTAAATACGGTAAATACCTCATTTGTCCAGTTCGGAAGATATCTTTTACTGAATACACCTTTGTATTTGCTTATTCGCACTTTATCGCCAACATTAAACCTTTTAGGCTTTAGCTTTTCAACTTTTGGTTTAGTATTCATTTTTATACGTTTTAATACAAGTTTTTCATTTTTATTAGTCACTTGGCTTGGTTTCATACCGATAGTTCTATGAAACTTGTTATTGTAATCGCTTATAAGTTTTGGTAACATATCAATCCATACGTGTGATCCTCTGTTGGAAAACATCTTATACATGGCACCTTTTAAAGTTCTGTTAAATCTTTCAATTATTGATGCTTTTACCTCTGAATTAGTTGAGTAATGGTTAATGTTATGTTTTTTCATTAAATTTGCAAATTCCTTATTAAAATATTCTTTTCCATCATCAGTTTGTAAATGTTTTATAGTATGTTTGTCTCTTTGTATAGCTGTTTCCATTGCTTTTGTAACACTTTTGCCACTTTTATCTTTTAGTGGTAAAGCATCTGCCATTTTTGAAAAACAATTAATAATAGTCAATATGTATTTAAATCCTCTATTTTGTTTACTGTAAGGAATCATTTCGATTAAATCCGCTTGATATAAATCATTTATTCCTTTTATCACTGTATTTCTTCGCGGAAACTTTCTTCTTGCAGGTTTATGAAGCTCGTTGACAATTTCTTGCTTCAAGTTCTTCATATTGCAGGTTTGAATGTTTCATGTATCACATGTATAATCACAATGAATGTTGTCTTAAATATTCACATGATTTATATAGGTCAAGGTCATCCAAACTTGTGTAAAAAAATGGGGAACACGGCGTTGGACTTGCCGTGTTCCCATTTTTTTACGGAAGGAGAAAGGAATAAGGTCGAAGTTGTATAAGGACGAAGAATAGGTTACTAGTTGATAGGGTTTAGAGAGTAGTGGCCGAAAGGAAGAGTATGGATTTTATCCGGCATAATATGCCTTTTATCATCTTGAGCTGATAGTGCCCTTTTAACTTCAGTGACACTGTAGACCTCATGTTTAAAGCTTCTAATAGTGTTGAACGTTGCAGACATTGTAGAATCTTCAAACAAGCAGGTCTTGTAGTGGTCAAATGTCACATGTTTCTTCAAGTATGATGTTTTGACTCCTTTAGCTTTCTTCACTGTCGGTATGTCATTTTCCATATACATCTTGAAGGAATATAATTTGGACATCAGCGCAACTATTTCCTCCAAAGGCATTCCATTTGCTTCATCTTTAAATTTTCCAATTACTTTTTTATTCTTTTCATTATAATTTGGATGGTTCTTTGGATAGTCAGAGAAGTCAAAGTCGTCTTTGTATGGGAAACTCCTTAGATCTTCATACATGTCCAAAGTCTTTATCCAGTAGATGAACGCGTCGGTATCCATGTATGCAACTCCAATGTTGTCTCTTCCGTAGTGTTTAACCATTTTGTTGTAATGGAAATCATACATCAGAGTTTTACTTATATCCAAAATCGACATTCCAATGTATAACGGACGATCCATCACTATTGTTGTTTTATTCATACTGACAGCAACTAGATTTTCGTTTATAATCATTGATGTTCCGAAATTTGGTTTTTGCACTAATTTTTCCAATTTCCTAGGATCACTTACTAATTTTACAATTTTGTGTTTTCTCTTGTTCTCCAATGTCTTCCCAAAGATGGCGTTGTTCATTAATTTGTAGAAGTCCTTTTCAAATGCTGTTGTCGCTGCAGCTCTTCTTGTAGTGTTGGAATCGATATATGGTTTCAACCAACAAGACTGGGTGAATTCAATTGCTCTGTGAATTTTCACTATACGTAGGCCCAATTCAAGTGCTTGTTGAACTACCCAGTAGTGTGCCACATATCGACTCTTATTCTCCAAGGTCATCATCAGCTTGGGCCATCTTCCTGTCGGTGAAACTTCAGTCTTGGCTAGGAGAGGCAGGTCGTAATGATGGTCGTGAAGGTGTTCTGGATATTCAAAATCACAGTCCAAAATATAGCCTGTTTGGCCATCTTTTGGAATCCGTGATATGTCACCGATGGTGGTCGGGTCAATCCACTTGAAGTCTGCGTAGGGAAGTGGATTTGACATCGCCCAACCATAGAGGTTGTTCGCATCAAAATATCCAAGGTAGAGTGATGGTTGTTGCTCGTCGAAGTTGGGGATATACTTGTTGTTGGCCTTAACATGTCTTGTCACAGCTTGAGTCAAACCACCTCGTACACCTGATTCGATCATGAGGACCATATCGATATCTGTTAGAAGTTCCAATCGACAGTTGGTTGACTTTAGCATAGCTTGCCATGCTAATCCTGGAGATGTGTACGAGTGCAGAGGGTCCAGTCCATAGGCGGAGAAGCAGGTGTTTCGAAATTCTTCCATCACATCGCACAGCAGAGTTACGTCCAATTTTATGTAAAAGTCAGAATATTCCCCTAAGGTTTGAATGTTTAGTTGGTTCCAAACATTACAAGCATGATTGTAGTCTTCAACAGTGATTGCACTTTCATTTAACTTGCTATTGAAGGCTTCAATCGGTGGCAGACTGGTTTCTTCAAATTTTTCTGCAGAAGTTATGTAATCATAGGGGAACACTCCTTTACGCATTACTAAGTCCAATTTATCTTCAGGTACAATTTTGCTGGTTTCTTTTAAGTCTTCTCTTCTTAGGTTTTCAGACAATTTGCTCAAACTAGATGACATAAATCTATAAGAGTCTACGAAGCGAAGTTTAATTTTACCTACTGTTTTTGAGAAACTGATGTACTTCTCCAATGTTTCAGCTAATACTTCAATTTTTCCATCATCCCGTCCTAACTCTGGGATAATGAAGTGGGAGTCATAGCCGCTAAGATTGTGTAACACGACAGGGATAAAGTTTGGTAGTTTGTAATTTATATTGCATGAATTACAAGCAGCTCCTCTGTATAACCCTGTCAGGTGATCGTGATCTCTTACTTTTGGATTTTCTTCACTGAAACTCTTTTTGCATAAATAACATCTTGATGCTGAATTGTATTCTTCTTGTTGATTTTGGTTCAAAGGTTCCATGGGTAAAACATTACCGAATAAGCGTTGCACCTTTTCAGCAATATCATACAACTGGTCTACAAAATACTTAGCGGCTTTTTTCCCACGGTAGAGTATTGGAGTGGATGTTAACCCATAGTGTTGTAACTGTTCTTCAGGCAAAGTGGATTTCACCAATAAGCAAAAACTGTTAGGTTGATGCAATTGATATTTGGTTCTTCTAGTCACCTCACCATTCGGAAGCTCCTGTGGTACTAACGTGGATTCGAAATCTGCGTAGACGGCTACTGGAATCCGATATTGGTGAACTGTTTTGTTGAATTGGATGAACGCTCGAGATGGCGGTGGCAGACTAATCTTCACTTCATAGTTGTCATTACAAAGTCTTTGGTGCTCCATCAACCACTCCGATCCTCCACGTCTGAATTCCTTGCATGTAAAACAAAAGCATCTCTTGCATATTGTTATCTTACGATTTTGTTTTGACACTTGTCGTACAACCAAAGATTCAAAGTTTTTAATATAAACATAATGTGAAATCTCACCTTTGGTTATCAATAATAAATCAGTATGGTTACTTTGCTCTACTTTTCCTACTCGTAGTGGATACACATTGTTTGAATCATCTAAACCGAACACGTTAACAGAAACACCTGGATTTTGTTTCTCAAATTTAGTAATTTGATCAAGACTCACAGGATACGACATTCTCGAAAGTTATAGCGGTGTTGAACAGCTTCGTATGCTATGCTAGGTCTAATAGCATTATGTCCCACGTATTTTGCTAACATTGCATACCGGAAACATTCATTGTCCTCATTTTTCACATTGATACATGATTTAGTATCTCGGATAACCTTTGGTAGAGGGATAAAGCTGCTACCTCTTATACCATATCCATGCTTGTGAATCCTCACATCCATACCTTCAATCGATGATAACGTCCAGCCAGATCCTCTTCCTTCATGTTCTTGGAGTTTCATTAACAGTTCATTCAAACATTCTTCTAAAATTTCGCTGATATCAGATGTGGTTGTAAGGGTTCGGTTTTTAGCAATGAATGCTCTCGGTGAGTTTTCACCATCGCTATTAGTAAACATAGCCTCCAACACCAATCCAAATTTAATAAAGTTCAATCTTGTCAATTCTTCCGTCAATGTTTTTACAACTAGTTTTTTAGCTTGAGTTAGAAAATTTTCCAATTCTAATTGCAAGTTATTAATTTTGAAATGAGTTACAACTGGTCCTGGCAAGGCTGTGGTGCGCAGTTGTCTTATATCTTCCACTTCTTCTGTATCCTCTTCTTCCATATCCTCTTCTTGGGTACGCAGTTGTTTTACATCTTCCACTTCTTCTGTATCCTCTTCTTCCATATCCACTTCTTGGGTACGCAGTTGTTTTAAATCTTCCACTTTTTCTTTCATTTCCTCTTGAATAAATCCTCCAGCTGTAGATGGTCCAGCTCCGGCAAATTGAATAACACTTGGTCTTCTTCTTTGCATTAACTGTAAATAGCTAGCCCAGTCCTCCTTCTGCTTCTGGGGTTTTTCCAAAAACCGATCAATCGCATCCAAGTCTTCTTCACTTACTACAATCTCTTCTTTTCTGTCCTCTTCACGATGCAATTCTCGGTGTAACTGTAGATAGCTATCACAGTCGTCCATCTGCTTCTGGTAGTTTTCCAATAACCAATCAAACGCATCCAAGTCTTCTTCACTTACAACAATCTCTTCTTTTCTGTTCTCTTCATGATGCAATTCTCGGTGTAAAACAAAGATATCTTCATCTTGGAAAAACTCACCACAAATATCGCAAAGAGCCATTTTTTTACAGTTTGGCTTTGAGTGTGCACTCGGTGAATGTCCACGCAATAATGAGCAGCGCGCTCAACCGGGTCCCTTAATACCCGAGGTTGAAGGGTGGGGGAAGGTGACGTCATATACATCCAGTTTATCAATCATGTAGTAGATTTGGCTTTTAAACACCCATTTTCAATTTATTCTTCAACAGGTTTGATAATCAATGATCTTTGCTCTAAATCCTACTTGTACAAATTTGTAATTTGTAAATTGTAATTTGTACTACTTTGTACAAATTTTTTGTTTGGGCACTTCTCGTCCGGAGCAAAAAACTCTTTGGTCAAGGTCAAAATTTTTTTCTAAAAAAAAAAGTTCGGGGGGGGGGGTCATTACTGTATTTAGGTCAAGGTCACGAAAAAACTTTAAAAAAATTAAGCCCCACCTGGGGCACTTGGGTTGTCATCGCTGTAGCCTCCGAATGAGACCCAACTATGACAACAAGGCAACATCCAATGTCGTGTACCCTTCGCCACGCAAGACTTGTAAACATTTACTGCATTGTCTTTTCAGTAGCTAACAAAGATTCATTTACATAATTTTGTGTTTCCAGAAGGAAACAAACTGAGGACACCCTAGTGGCTTACGTCCTCGTCCGAGTGCAGAGGCCGCCGCAACCTTTTGCATGCCAGCGTACAAACGGACATGCTCCCAAATGCCATCCGCAACCTTTTGCATGCCTGGCAGGAGCCTACCGATAATTAAAATAGGCTTTACACGGGGGCCTACTCCCGTAACCTATCTTTAATATTTTTAATTTACAATGCATTGAATTTTTACAAGTCTTTGTGGGTCAAGGCCACACGGACATTAAAAAATTTCGGCCCTCCGTACATCCATGGCGAACCACGAATGTTCGGGGGCCTTGGGGACTAAAAACACAAATATCTAACAAAGATTCATTTACATAATTTTGAGTTTCCATTAGGGAAACATACTGAGGACACCCTAATGGCTTACGTCCTCGGTCCGAGTGCAGAGGCCGCCACAACCTTTTGCTTGCCAGCTTACAAACGGACATGCTCCCCAAATGCCATCCGCAACCTTTTGCATGCCTGGCAAGGAGCCTACCAATTATTAAAAGTGGCTTTACACGGGGGCCTACTCCCGTTCCCTGACTTTACAATTTACTTTGAGCATTGAAAAAGCTCAAGGGGGGATTGCTAAAACAAGCGTATACACTTTAGAAACATATAACACACTTACAACACACAATTGAGCTCAACGTAGTCAATGCTGGAACAAGCACATACACATTAAACACATATAACAAACAAGACACAAAGGATAAAAGACACAGGAGACATAGGGTACAAGTAAAACACTCTCATATAAAACAATTTGCAATACCCAAACGCAAGCGCAATATCTTACAACTAATACAAGTCTTAAAGTTAGAGTAGACTTCGCTAAACACTGAAGGCGCCATTCAATGTTTAGTGATGCCTATGGCGGTCCGTCCCGATCGTTCACGTTCAACGCGCGGGAGCGGACTGCGAGCCGGCTCTGGCCGGACCCCCTTATATCCCCACCGGGGCTGCCACGCCCAGGATATCAGGGGTGGGGGTGGGGGTGGGGGTGGGGGTGGGGGTGGGGGTGGGGGTGGGGGTGGGGGGGGGGGGTTCGCACTTTTTGTCGGGGGGGGGGGGTTCGCACTTTTTGTCGGGGGGGGGGGGGTTCGCACTTTTTGTCGGGGGGGGGGGGGGTTCGCACTTTTTGTCCGGGGGGGGGGGTTCGCACTTTTTGTCCGGGGGGGGGGGTCAGGTAAGTTATGTGGGTCAAGGTCACCCACAACACTTTTACTCTAAGTGTTGGCTATACCCCCACCACAACTGGGTCCCTAGGCTGCACAACACCGCTTCGCCAGTATGTCTCCGGCTTCCATGCGGTGCGTCTCGCTGTTCTCTAGCTCTCTATATGTAAGTAATTTTACAAGTTCTGAATGTAGGTCACTACACTTTAACTCTGGACGATATCGACTTGTAGTATTTCAGTGTTTTGACTCAAGGTCATCACACTTTAACTCTAGCACATCGGTTATCGTACCAGAGGTGCTCAATAACCTAACTTGTAATGTTTAGGGTGGGCGTTTTCACGCCACGTGGTATCGCCATGAGTGTCCAGTCCAAGTTTTAAGTTAAATTAATTTTACTGTAAT